>QTSX02000549.1:0-11201 GCA_014839935.2 Entomophthora muscae
GGCATAAAGCCCAACCCTGCCAAAATCAAGGCAATCACAAGTATGCCGCCTCCCACCAATGTGGGCCAAGTGTGGACATTCCTAGGCATAGTGGCCTACATACAAAAGTTCATTCCCAACTGCGGGGAGCTAATTGCACCTCTCACCAAGATTCTTAATACCAAGCAGCGCTTCCATTGGACCCCCGCCAGAGATCAAGCCTTTGAAACGTTGAAGCAGAGACTTACAACGGCACCAGTACTGCAGTTCCCTAATCAAAACTGCCAGTACGAGCTCAAGACTGACGCCTCTGACAGGGCCATAGGGGGTGTGCTAAGGGTAGAAACCAACAATGGCGCCTTTCTCCCTGTGGCATACAAGTCCAGGAAGCTCACTGACTCAGAACAACATTACCCCATTCATGATAAAGAGCTAGCGGCAATTGTGCACTGCGTTGAGAAGTGGCGCTGTTACCTGGAAGGGGCTACCTTTCCACCCCGTGTCCTAACTGACCACAAGCTGCTCTAATATATCAACACACAGTCCCACTTGACACGCCGCCAGGCAGGTTGGGTTGAACGCCTGTCCCCCTACCAGTTGTGCATCAAGTATAAGCCTGGAAAGGAACTTGTCATAGCTGACGCCCTCTCCCAACTTTACGTAGCGTCCATCACTGGGGACAATGGTTTGGACCCTGATTGGCCCATGCTCTATCTCCACCCTGAGGCAACTTGTTACAAAGGCCTCAACTTGTTAACCATATCCAAGCTGAAGGACAACAAAAGTCAGTTCATCATCAATGCTGGCAACGTCTGCCGCCGGGCAGAGACAGGTGAGAAGACGCCTTACATTCTCACCACACAACAAGGTGACACAATACTGCACTACCACCAAACCCTGGGTCACATCAGAGAATGTAACCTCTTCAAAATCATGAAACAAAAGGTTTGGTGGTTGCACATGGGTCAAGACATCTTGGATCTTCTCAAAACATGTGTGCTGTGTGAAAAGAACACGTCTAAACCTGCTCCCCCAAAGTCTGTCCTATCCATCAAGGCCATGGAGCCCTTCAAACAGTGGGCTCTTGAAATTGTTGAGCCCCTCCCTGAAGACAGACTGGGGAAGAAGTACATTATCACTGCCATCAACTAATTCACTCATTGGCCAGTGGCCTGGGTGACAACTAACCACACCACCACTACTATCACCTGCTTCATTAGCAAGGAAGTTGTGGCCCGCTTTAAGCGGCCCAAACATCTCATATCAGATGGTGGTCCAGAAAATGTTGGGCATGTCATGAAAACATACTGTGCCAAGAATGCTATCCAACAGGTAGTTACAACACTCTACCATCCACAAGCCAATGGACGCGTAGAACGGTTAAATGGCTCACTGGTTCAATTGATTGCCAAGCTCTCCCAGGAGCACCCCAATACTGTGTGGACTGAACACCTGCCCACCACTCTACTTATTTTGTGAGCAAGAATTAACAGAGGCACAAGATTCAGTCCCAGCACCTTGGCCTTTGGGACGCCTGACAGTCTGACGGGAATTGAACAGGGGAAGCTATGGTCCAGGGTTCCCGACAAACCTCCCCTAGTAACAACTCCATCCCTAGATCAATGGCGTGCCAAAGCCCAGGAAATCAAACACAAGTGGATTGCAGGCGGGACAAAGCACCTCAAAGCTAGATACGCTGTAGGTGACCCCATCTACACCCTCAATCCCAATTCTGCCAGATTGGAACCCAACCACCTAGGCCCCTTCAAGATAGCCGCCGTCTATGGCAACCATATCTATCAACTTGAAGACGCCCAAGGGAACACCAAGAAACTCCACCACAATTGCTTGCGCCCCTGCCGCGCCATCCCCACACAGAAGTTGTTTGTGTGGACCTTCCCAGATCTTCTGCAGACTCCAATCCTGGTGTCTGACAACAAACAGGGGGCAGGGGGTGTTGCAACCACGTTTCCAGACTTGCCTGCTAACGTATCTTATGATCCACAGGGGCACTCAATGAGTTGCCCCTTGACGTATCTAACAACATGAATCAATCTGATGGCAGTATCAAATGGCAGGCACTTCATCCTAATTAGGAGCGCTACCAATTCAACCTGCTGATCCCTGCAAAAGTTATTCCTCGGCTCTGAACCTTAAATGGAACTTCCCATTATGCCACCCCCTTGTGGCCTTGTGGCTTTCCCCATATAGTATATTAGTCACAATATTCTACAATAAACATTACCTTATTCTTATTATTCTGTCCTTTCTATTGGACTGTTGTCTTTCCTAATTCCAAATACTGAATCCTCATTGGTTAAGTTGCAATATTCCCAAACCTGCTTAGTTAATTCTATCAAGCAAATGCGCCAGTCCATCCCTGAATACGTCAGGGAGAGTCTACATGAGTTCCACCAGCTAGAACAACCCTGGCAAGCCCAAGTAGATTATACCCTGAACGAATATCTTACCAACTTTGAGTAACTTGTACCACAGCTCAATGCGTTCAGCAAGACTCTTTCAATCAACTACAACAATTAGCAGACCTTGCTGTTAAAGGCCTTCACAAGCTCAGTGAAGAATTTGATCAAGAGAGTGTTGCCACCGCCGCTGCCATTGTCAAGCTCCAGACTCAAGTGAATGAATTGACCACTGCCAAGCCAGATGTTCTGCCTTCTCCCACATCTGATGATCTTGTGGATAGAGAACAGAGACTATGGGACACCATTCAAGAGCTGCTTGCGTCTACCTGCAGTCAATATTGCCCTACTGAAGCACCTCAGCCTGGTCCTCAGGTGCTTGATTTGACAACTCAAGTTGCTGAGCTACAGCAAGAGGTTGCTGCCCTACACAAAATGATGACAGCTGCTGCTAGCCCAGTTGGGGTTGGTGATGAGATGGCTGCTGCCCTGGCCTGCCAGGAGCCCCTCAAATCCAATGTGATAGAGAGTTGATTCTTCTAGCTAATGAGGTGGTCCACTTGAAATGGGACCACTCCAAACTTGACAAAGACATGCAGGAAATGAGCTAATTAATTGACTCAGTAAATGATAGGTTTGCCCCTTGCCTCTCAGTGGGGCCTTCCCTTACCTCCTAACTGACTGAGCTTTCCATGATAGTAATAACACAGGGCCAACACCTAGACGTTACTGAGCAAAAGACCACTTTAGCTAATAATACGGGTGACTGCACTGCTGAGTCCTTGAATACTCTTGAAGAGAGTGTTTGTCAACTGTGGGCCATACAGCCCCCTCCAAATCTGAAGCAGAGTTCTCCCTGCGCATAAAATGTACTCAACAGCAACAATGATGGTCCAACTCCTGAAGCACATTTTAAGACTACCTTTAAGCAAGTCTTTGACCCCAAAACATTTACCATTGTAGCTTTTCTAACTATCTATGAAACTGCCATGAGAAGGGCCTCTGATGAGGTTAAAAAGGAACACATTCTGACCTTCCTGCACCCAAACTGTTGGGAGGTGGTAGTGCCAGAGCTGCCCACTATTGAGACTTGGGAAGATATGAAGCAGCTTCTGATTGACAAATTTGGTGGCAAACTTAGATTGGAAGTGAAGAAGGACGCCTTCATGCACATTGCTTTCAAACCTAAGGAAACTCTAGCTGAATTAACAGGTAGATTCTACATGGAAGGACAGCAACTGATAACAAGCAGATAATTGACAGTGCATGAAGCTTACATGACTTGTGCTCAAGCCCTCAAGGTTAATTAGCTTCTGTGTCTTCACTTTAAGGCTCATAAGGCCATGCTTTCCTCTATGAAGAGCATAAAAACGCTGTTGCAAGGTATGCACCTTACCCATTCTGGAGCGGTTGTGCAGGAGAATTGTGCCGCTTCTAATTCTGGTTTGTCTTCCAGTGGCCCTTGCATCCTCACAATGAACTCACAAAATCATCCTAGACGCCAAGGTTGCCACAACCGTGACCAGATATGTCACCATTCTCAAGTCTGCACCAATCCTTGGGTTGAAGGAACTGATCCTAAGGAGCAGGTGGAAAAAAGAACAGTTAGCCTAGAGGTGGAGACGCTCTTGGTTGACAATTATTCCCAGTCTCAATCTGTTCCCCCTTTCATAATTGACTCTGATCCTGCTGACACTGAGGCTCCTCCTATTCTGCTGCTGTTCCACAATATCTCTGACAACTCTGACATAAAAAATTCAGATGTTGAGGATCCTGATGCTTATGGGTATTCAGTTCTTGCTGTCCCCAAAACCATTGCAATCCCCTATAAGTTACACTCTGGGAAAACTACAATAAATGATAAGCCTTTGTCTGAGGCCAAAGAGGTTGTCTCTTGTCCATACCTAACTCAAGCTAAGAGGTCTCCTGTGCTAGAAGAGACATCCAAAGAAGCCGCTGAAATTGCTGGCGCTGCACTCAAGAATGTTTTGGTTTTGCTCCCTTTCAGACTGTCTATAAGGAGTTTCCAGGCTTTAGGTGCATGTTCAAAAAGTTGGACAAAGAGCTAGCAAAAGCTCAGGATATCTGGCCATCCTTTCACCCTTTGGTTGTACTACCACTTGTGTGGAAATATCCATCCATAAGGTGAAAATCAAGGCCATCTTGGACACTAGATTGCCTGTTAATGTTGTCTCCTTGAGCCTTTCAAGAATCTCAAACTTGCCCCCAAACTTAACTATCACCAGTCATATGATACAGCTGGGCTATCTATGACTTGCGCTATAGGGGCTTATTCTTCTCTTCTCATGTGGTTTAGCAAACTACTCTTAGCTGCACCTGCTGTTGTCTTGAAGAATGAAAGTTATAATCTCCTAGTTGGTACTCAGTTCCTTAGGGAATACAATGGGATCATCAACTTAAAGGATAACTACCTCTCTATCTTAGGGTAAAAAGTACCTCTGATATTTGAAGAGCCTGTCAAAGTTCCCAGAAAGCGCCTCAAGGCATATGTCTTAGAATATCCCACTGGTGTTTTCAGTCTCTAAAAAAAACTTACCCATTTAGCCAACATGCAGTGCCCTTCCATGGCTTGCCCTGAGTCTGAAGGGATTCCTCTTCTGACCACTTCCGCTTTAACCATCCCCCTGAATCTCAAGCTATCCTAGTCTCCCAAATATCATATGATTTACCTGAGCAAACATTCCTAGAGTTATACTCTCCTCCCTCACTAGGCCACAACAAGCCCTACCTCTGCCTGGTATCCTGTATGTCTCTCATAAAGACCCTGTTCAATTTCTGGTAGCCAACTTAACTGATCTCCTCATGCATGTGTCTAGAGGGAAGTTTGTTGCTATGACAAGTTTCTGAATGCTCCTGATGTGCTATTCTACATCCCTTTGGTACTTTTCAGGATTTATATTTACCTGAAGACAAGCCCCAAGTCCTATCCTTGTTCACAGCATAAGATTTCCTGCAGCTATCCCTGGTCTAAAAGAAGGAGGTATTTTATTTTCTAGATCAGTTTTTAGATACTTTTGCCAAAGATAGCACCAATTATGGTCTAGCCAAAGGCGTTATTTACCAGATTGATACTGGTGACGCTCCCCCCTTCCACGCTAAACCATATTGCTGTAGTTGCATAGAGGATGCTCAGGTGTCTAAAGAGTTCAAACCCTTTTAGATGCTGGACTGCTTCCTCCTTACCAAAGTCCATGGGCTTCCCTCTTGCTCATACTGAAGAAGGATGGAGGTCATTGTATTGTGATGGACTACTGATGCTTGAATTCCTTAACTAAAAAGGATTACTACCCTTTACCACACATTGACAATGCCCTCTGCCGCCTTGGAGGCTCTATGTTCTTCTCTGCTATGGATCTAGCATCTGGGTACAGGCAAGTTGATATCTCTCCCAAGGATAGACAAAAAGCTGAGTTTATCACTTCTGAAGGGCTGTTTGAGCCTACCTGTATGCTGAAAGGACTCTGCAATGCCCCAGCTACCTTCCAACAAGCCATGGACTTCATTCTCTGTAACTTGAAGCTTTCATGTGTCCTATTATACCTAGATGATATAAAGGTCTTCAGCGCTACCTTTACAGATCACCTGGCTCACCTCAAAGAAGTGTTCATAAAGATTTGACAGGCTGGCCTTAAACTGAAACCGTCAAAGTAAGACTTCAAGGAACACCTTGAGTTCTTGGGCTATGAGGTGACCCAGACGGGGATTTGCCCAATGACCAAGAAAGTTAAGGACATTAAAAAATGCTTCCATCCACCAATCTGCAAGAGGTACAAGTATTTCTGGGCATGGTGGGTTACTACAGAAAGTCCATCCTTGATTTTGCCAATACTAGCAAACCTTTGGTCTAACTGTTACAGAATGTCCCTTTGAATGGACCGCTAGTCAGCAACAGGCCTTTGAGACCTTTAAACAAAAGCTCAACAAAGCTCCCATCTTGGTATATCCTGACTACAATAAGTAATTTATCCTGTACACTGATGCTAGCAACCTGATTATTGGAGCCATCTTGGCTCAATTAGATGATGAGGGTGTGGATAACCCTGTAGCTTATACTTCTTGTGTCCTAAAGAAGCATGAGAAGAATTACAGTGTCACAGAGAAAGAGTGCTTTGCTGTGCTGCATGCAGTCAAGCAGTTCTGTCATTACATATATGGCACCCATTTCACTGTGGTTAATGACCACACTTAGCTTAAGTGGTTACAACAGCTTAAGGAACCAGAAGAATGACTAGCTAGATGGGCTCTCTGCCTGCAAGGATATAACTTCATTGTGCTACATTGTCCTGGGATTCAACACCAGAAGGTGGATGGATTATCCAGAATGCCCATCCTTGCTCTACACCCTGCTAAGGCTGATTGGCTGTATGAACTAATTGGATATTCTTCCTCTTGGGAGGAAGAGACCAAAGAAGTGTGAATTTATCTATTCAAACTATCTGAGGACACACTCTTTTTTGACAATCAGCCCTTCAAGAAAGTGTGAGACTAATACCTGCCTTATGTACAGCCTAGTCTGCACCTTTTGTTGGTGTCACAAGCGCATAAAGAGACTGGCCATGGAGGCATAGCCAAGACCTTTGACTGGCTTTAGAAGAATTACTTCTGGGAGAACCTTTGCCTGTTGATCCCATATGTCATAGCTAGTTGCCACAACTGTCAACTACAGAGACCTCAAGCTGCCGCTCACAAATTCAAATTAGTTCCTCCTCAGCATGCCTTTTATACAGTCAGCATTGACGCCGTAGGTCCTCTCCCCTGCTCCTGCTCTGGTTGCTGCTTTACCTTAATTGCTGTTGATCATTTCAGCAAGTGGGTAGAAGCTTGCCCTACTAAGGACATCACCGCCAAGACAACTGCTGCCTTCCTGTTGCAAGACGTTTTCTATTTCCATGGCTGCCTTCAAGTGTTGTTGTCTGAAAATGGGACTGATTTCAATGTCAAGTTGGTAACCTCTGTTGTTGAGGCATTGGGATCTCACCAGTCTTTATCTGCCCCCTATAATCCTTCTACCAATGGGGCAGTTGAGCGTGCAAATTCAACATTGGTTTCTATCATGAGGAAACTCACTTACTCTGATTCTGAAAACTGGGATCTATACTTACCTGCTGCTCTCTTTGCTTATTGCCTTAGCAAACATTGTGTCACTGAGTATTCTCCCTCTTTCTATGCTGTATGGGCGTGAGGCTACAACTCTGTTGCTCTTGGGGGCCCTACTCTCCTCTGATAAGGCTATTCCCTTACAACCATATCAAAGATCTAGTCAACTGCATCATTGATATACAGGCTACTGCATACACTTCTGTGTATAAGTCCAAGGTGCTTAAGCTTTCTCCTGATAACGCAGGATGCTCTCCCTTGCCTGATTTCAACATTAGGGATATGTTCTCTACTATCAGCATAGAGTAGGAAGACGCACTCACAAGTTAGACATGGTGTGGGTTGGACCTTTGAGAGTGACATTCAAACAACGTCAGAGTACACCGTGAAACTCCTCTCTAGTGGTTGTCCGTTTGCCCAAGTGCATGCTAAGTTTCTCTGCAAGTACTACCCCCTAAGGCCAATCTAGAGGGGGCAATGTTGTCAATGCCACCATTCAAACTGTTTCAATTTTGCCTTTGATGGGTTATTTCAAGAACAAATCTCTCTCTTTTGCCTTTGCCCCTCAAAATGAGTCTGTATCCAAACTGGGAAATTCATTGTTTGGTTTCCTAATTCTGCACAACTCTCTTGCCCCACTCATGCTTGTGGCAAGTGATCCTACTGTCCATGTACTGTTTTATGGTAAAGCTACACAGTATATACTCCCAATTTTTATATCCAATAAAATTTAAGTTATATTCACATTTTTGTCTTTAAGTCTCCCAGTACTTCAGCACCTCTCTAGCCACGTCTATTAGATAATTAATCTTTCAGGGCCACAAGGTAATTGTATAGCCTTCCCTGCCATTCTAACCAAGACTTAGTACAGATCCAATCCTAAGGTTAGGATTTCCCGTTGTGTGTCTGTACCACGCCTCAGAACACAGCAGATGTCTATAATCTTAAGGATTTAACCTCTGGACAACTTATTAATCTTGTCCATGTAAATTTGTAAAGGATTGTCCAGCCAATTTGCCAATACTGACTGGACCTCTAGCTAAGGTTTAGGGGTTGCCCTTCCCTTACCTAGTTTTTTTATTTATCTACTTCTATATTTTTACCTATGATAAGGAGCACCTTTTGGGGAAGCTTCAAATATGAAATTAAGAAGGAGAGAAGTATATTTTATTGGATAATACTTTAGACTTATAAAGCTTTAGCTGTGATGGAGATTTAGTTAGATCAAACCTAGGGGTTATTCATGTGCAGGATGGGTTCAAGTTGCTGGATACTTGTACAGTCATGTGATATTGCTTTGTTGCCATTTCCAGCATGTCAAACTGTATATTGGAAAGGCACCAAATCAGGCAATGGCTGGATTTTAAGTTGGTTGGTGGTAGCCAGAATATTTTTACATCCAGATCCTTGACACCCCCCTTAAGAGGTTACTCTGGTACATCAGGAGGGGGCTTTGTCTTGACAGCTACTACCTGATGTTCCTGGAGTTGTTTGTTAGTTGGTACCAACTAGGTTGAGTGTTCACTTTTGCTAAGGCAGAGGCAGGATCTGTGGTACTTCTTGATGATAGGGTCTTTAGCGCCCTGGAACTTAATCAGGTGTGTTTCCTGTCTGGTTGGTATTTGAGGATTCTTCCTGGTCCCTGTGTACTGAGTCTAGCTTCTTTCTGTTCCCAGCCAGGACCCAGACGGGGAAGTTGATGGGGAGTGGTTCCTCTGTAGAGGTTAACTTTTGTGCTTTGAGCCTTTTTGTTTCTGCTATTTTAGCTTTGAGGCGTATGTGTTGTAGTGTTGGTGCTTGTTCTATTGTGGGAGGTTTTCATGGGGAATTTTTACATATGGTTGGGTGTTGAGGGTAACTATCTCTTGTTTGTACCTGTATGTTAGTTCAAACAGTGAGTAGACTGTCCCTTGATTGGTGCAACCTGGGGTAATAATAATGCATGTTTCACGTAAAGCGGCCATGCGTCTTTGGCTTTGCCATCCATTATTTTCTTGAGGGTTCTGGTAAGGCTGCTGTTTAGGCGTTCAACTCTGCCATTGGCCTGTGGCCTGTATGGCAAGGTTGTGGAATGTTTGATGTTCTTTGCTTTTAGGTTGTTGTTTACTATGTGACCTGATAACTCTGTTGCTCCATCAGTTATGATGAAGTCTGGATTACTGTAGTCAGCTATGATTGCTTTGTTAATGAATTGATTTTTGTTTCTGCCTTCTGATCCTTTATTGCCCAGCAGATGGCCCCCATGTAGTAAAGTCAATGGCTACAATTAGGAAATTTTGCTTTGTTTTTTTTTCTGTGAAGGGTCCCACTACGTCCAGTCCCCAAACCTCAAATGGTTCAGGGTCAGGTACTGGGTTGACTGTTGGCTGTGGCGCCTTGGTGCTGGTGTATTTTATACACACTGTGCACTTCTTTTGAACATCAATTATGTCTTGCTTTAGGTTGGGCCACCATACTATCTCTTTTAATGTGAGATATAGGTTGTTAGCCTTTGTGTGTCCTAGTAGACGGTGATGTCTTAGGATGATGTCAACTCTTTGTGCAAGTGGGATGTAGGGAACATGTTTGTCTTTAATGATTTGGTACATGGTGCCATTTAATACATGCAAATAATTTCATTCCTTACTAATGTATCATGGGTTAGTTGGTGTGTGGAGGAATCTTTCCCTTTTGTTTTGTACTCAGTGTTATATAGGTTGGGCCAGTCAGGGTCCAGGTGGTCAGGATGATCCTTTTTTGGCTGACATAGCCTAGAGAGAGCATCAGCTGTGACCAGCTCTGCCCCCTTTTATATTGGATGTCCAGATTATGCTGCTCCAGCAGGGACATCCATTTGGCTTGTTGCCGTGCAAGTGTGTTCTGAGTTTTGAAATAGATTAAGAATTTATGGTCAGTTAGTACTCAAACGTTTAAATGTCCTTCTAGATAACATCTCCATTTCTTGCATATGTGATATATTGCTAGCAATTCCTTGTCGTGTATTAGGTACCTCTGCTCAGTGTTAGTTAGTTTTCTACTTTCATAACATACTGGCAGAAAGTCTTGCTGCCCTGGCTGGCAGATGCGTAGGACTGCACCAATGGCAGTGTCACTAGCATTTGATTCAAGCTTGTAGCACCTGTTGTTATTATGGTATTGCAAGATTGGTGCTTCAATCAAATCTTGTTTCAATAGTTGGAAATTCTTGTCACATTCTGGTGTCCAGTTGAATTTCTTTTTGGCATTACCTTTGGTTAGGTCATTGATTGGTGCGGTGAGCTTTCTGCAGTCTTTGATATACTTCCTTAGGTAAGCTGCCATCCCGAGAAAGTATCTTACTTGTTTAACAGAGGTGGGGTGTTGCATGTTATTTATGGCTTTTTTTTTCTGGGTCTGCTTTGATGCCATCATCAGAGACAATGTGGCCCAAGAAAAAGAGTCCCTTTTCCATAAATTAGCACTTACTAGGCTTGGCGTAAAGTTTGTGCTTTGCGAGTTGATTGAGTGTCTTGCAGACATGTGTGAGGTGTTCCTCTTTTGTTTTTGAGAATATTATGATGTCATCAAGGTATCATAATGTATTTGAGAAGCCATTTAGCACCTGGGCTATAATGGTGACAAATATTGCGGGGTGTTGGTCATCCCAAAGTTCATTACTTTACATTCAAATAATCCAAATTGTGTACGGAACACAGGTTTTGGTTT
>QTSX02000550.1:0-11135 GCA_014839935.2 Entomophthora muscae
ATGAATGCCCTTGTCAACATTCTTGACAACAATTCATCAACATTTAAAGAAGCATAAGTTACTGCCTCATTGTTTGTCTCTGAAACTCCTAAAAAGAATGGGTTAGTAAGTAGTATCTGTTCTTTGTTACCTTCTGCTTTTAAACCAGAAACGGCTTTGGATTCATTGATTTCAGCACCGAAATTCAAACCCGGGTCGCTTTTTGACTTGGTTGATCAAAATTCATCAAATGTGAACGTTAACTTAAATTGTAACCAATCATTACCTCACAAATTACCTCCCAGCCAATCAAAAATCAACAACGTTGATTCAAAACGTTTAGAATCTACTCCTGGTGACGTTGGCAACAATGGTGAAGCGGGTGACCTTCTGTGTCCGGTTTTGGGTTCTTTGGTTGCCGTTCCTTCTGTTGTGCCTGCCAAGACCACCTCCTGGTCCCCACCTTATGTGGGGTTAACTTAAAGACTCTCAAAGCCATGCCTGACAATGAGAGGAATAGTTAAGGATTATATGTTATTTTTAATGAGAGAATTTAATAACACAAGGAAATAATCTACTTTCCCCAGTTTGAAGATCCTAACTGTCAAATCCCCACATTTCATCTCCAAATTCCCTAACCTCCTCTTCTTATATTATTTTATGCTACCATGCTATAAAAAGCTGGTAAGCTCTATTTTCAGTACTTGTTCAATCAATAAGGTCTTCATTCACCTAAGTGACTGTTGTTAATTTTAATTCTTATACAACATCTAAATTTCCAAGGCCATGAAATTGCCCAAGACTCCTCATGGGGAGTGGCTTGGGTATAAATGGTTACTATGGTTCTCTTTGTCTTTGATGGTGTTTGCTAGCATCTTGATAGGCTCCTGCGCTGATTCTGGTACAACTGCAGACTCCCAATTCCTGGATAGATCTTGGGGTTGCGTGATTCCAGGAGTCTGGTATACAGCAAGTCCCATTTCTGAAAATCCCCCTGTGCGTGAGGAGACTAAGTTTTATGGTTCTCCTCCTTTGGCAAACAAACCTCAAGTGTTTCTTCCTTTGGCTTTGGCCTTTTTGTTAAGTTATCTTGGCGCGTACTTTTTCCTGGGCTGCTTTAACCCTCTCCTAGGTCAGTACCAACTCATTGGAGAGTTATTCCATCTTGGAATGGTTTCTGTACCTGTGGGATCCCTGGTTACAGGATTGAATCCTTTGGCAATTGTTCACCACCTAGAAGGGTTAATTCCTAGTGGGTGGGTGCCTGACACAGTAGGTCAGCCTCAGGGTTATCATAAGATTGGTCCAGTCATATATCATCAAGGTTGCTTGTGGGTCCCTGAAGGCACTATTCAGGATGAAATCATGGAGGCTAATCATACCTGTCCAACAGCTGGCCATCCAGGAAAAAACAAAACAGTGGAACTTATCCACTGCCAGTTTTCCTGGAAAGGTTTGACTGTGCAGGTAGCTGCTTTTGTTTGAGATTGCCTGGTATGTGTTTGATCCAAGGCCAGTTGGAATAAGACTACTGGTTTACTGGTCCCACAGCCTGCTGCGGGCCCTTGGATGTCTGTGTCAGTGGATTTCATTAGTGAGCTTCCCAATTCCAATGGGTTTAACGCAATCATGGCAGTAGTTGATTATTTCACAAAGATGGCACACTTTGTACCTTGCTCAACCACAATTACTTCAGTGAAAACCGCTAGGTTATTTGTGAACAGAATCTTCTCTCTACATGGAATCCCAATGGAGATTGTGAGTGACTGTGGGCCGCAATTTATTGCTCAGTTCTGGGAAGCTTTTACTGGAATCCTTGGTATCAAATTGTGCCGCTCTACTGCTTTCCACCCCCAATCTGATGGACAAACAGAGAGGGTAAACCAAAGTTTGGAGGTCTACCTATGCTGCTACACCAATGCACAACAAGATGACTGGTGTGATAATCTACCCATGTCAGAGTTCACATATAATAACGCCCCACACACGTCAACTCAAGTATTGCCATTTTATGCCAATGTAGGTTACAATCCTTCTTCCAACATGGGTCCTTGTTTGGTTAGCAACGTGGAAGCTGCAACTGATCAAGCTGCTGAATTGAAGCAGGTCCATCAGGAGCTCCAAGTTACTCTTACTGCTGCTGTGACAACTTACAAGGAATACACAGATTGCAAGCGCCAGGAAGGTCCAACTTAGAGGCCAGGTGATCTAGTCATGGTCAATGCTCTCAATAAGAAACTTAAATTTCCATGTCATAAATTGGGTCCCAAGCAAGTTGGTCCCTTCAAGGTAGAACTTCAGATTGGTCCCTCCGCCTATTGGCTGGATTTACCTCCTGCTTTCAAGATTTTCCACACCTTCCATAAATGTCTCTTTACTCCCTTCAAAGGAACAGAGATCACCTCTTCCCAACCCATTCTTGTAGAAGGAGAACCTGAGTACAAGTTAAATTGTATTCTAGCTTCCTGCAAGAATTGTTGTCGTTTGGAATATTTGGTATCTTGGAAAGGTTATCCTGATTCTGAAAACTCCTGGGTTCCCCACTATAATTGTTCAAATTCCTCTGATCTGATCCACGAGTTCTACAAGCGCAATCCCACTGCTATTGGACATCCTGAACTTACCCTGGCCGCAATGAAGCTCCCACCTGCCCATAAGAATTTCTCTTTATCCCATCTCCCAGATGGTGATATTGTGCCCAGGGCTAAAGCGGAGGGTAATGTCACAGTAAGTTCCATAATGCTGGGTATTGTCTGTCCAAGTAAGAAGGCACGGAAGGCCGGAAAACCTGTATCGAAATTGACTGAGTTAACGGATTTAAACCAAACAGTCAATCAAAAATGGATCACAGCTGCTCCGGTATGCCAGCTGAAACCAGCTCCCCCTTGTTAATTAACGTTGATAAATTGATGTAATATGAGGTTCACCCAATATAAGCTCATTAATTGAAATGGTTATCAGAAACTGGTCACACAAGGGTTCTTTGCAACCTGGACTAGATACTTACTTGAAGATGCCAAAGAAATAGGAGATCAAGACTCAGGTGGTATTGCTTAGTCAATTTTTCTGATATATATTGAATAATTTTCCCTGTTTCAACTCTAAGAGTTGAGTCCTCCTAAATTTACTCAATAAAAATCAATTATCCCAAGTTCTAATTTTAAATTTTAAAATGCATATTGTGCTCAGGTTGTTGTGGTATATTCTGTATAATCTGATTCTGAACAGAATCATTTCAGGAAGATGGGGCCCAGCATCTGGAACTTTGTCATTGGCGCCGCAAAATGTTAATTTCATGCCAGCCAATTTTGTAGCTCCTCCCCCCATTCTGGAGAATGAAAATTGTGTCACTTCTCAATGCCCAGAATTCTAAGCTGAAGATGCATTGATGCTTTCCCAGGTCATTTATCTTGGTTTACTCTGGTTAGGATTGATTGTTCTACTTAATCCTGGAGTTTCAATTGAAAAATCATAAAAAGATATTTAAAGCCGCGTTGGTGGTTAATAATCAATTCTATGTGGATTTGGGTGGTAATTCCCCATCATTTAGAAACTGCTTCATATTATCCAGTGATTTCTGTCATATGTAGTATTTGCGGTTCTAAACGTGGGGGAACTTTGTTGGGTATGTCCAACTTTGGCCCCATAAGGTATTGGATGATGTTTGGTTATGTGCCATAACTGAGCTCAAAGGGGCTCTTCCCAGTGGATCTGTTCACCCAGATGAAGCATACCAGGAGTGCAGTTGGTAGCTGCTTGGACCAGTCCTCAGGTCTCAAGGCTGTGAGCTTGGCAAAAGCCTGCACTAGACTACTGTTTAGCCACTCAACCCAACCATTGGCCTGAGGATGATAAGGTGTGATTACTGTGTGTTTGACCCTGTTTTTTGTGAAGTACATGTTGGTGCTTTCCAATGTCAATTCTTTGCCTCATTATGTGATCAAAAGTTCTGCCTTATCAAACTTGCTAATAATTTCTTTCCCAATGAAGTGATGAATATTGTTGCCAGTATGTGTTGTTGTGTTCTGAGGCCCAGCACAGAAACACAACAGGGAATCCTAACCTTTGGATTGGATTTGTACTAAGTCTTGGTTAGTTGACAGGGAAGGTTATCTGATTACCTTGTGGCCCTGGATGATAAATATCTACTAGTTATGGCTAGAGAGAGGCGCCTAAGTACTTGTAAACAAAAAGACAGAAATGTGAATAGAACTTATTTTATTGGGAATAAGAAATTGGAAATATATTGTTTATTAATACCACAAAACAATATAGGACAGTAGGATCACTTGCCACAAGCATGAGTGGGCCAAGTAAAACGCACAGAATCAGAAAACCAAACAATTGAATTCCCCAGTTCAGAAACAGACTCATTTTGAGGATCAAATGCAAAAGCAAGGGATTTGTCCTCAAAATAACCCAACAAAGGCAAAATCAAAACATGGTGAATGGCAGTATTATGACATTGCCCCCTTCTAAATTGGCATTAGGGGGTAGTACTTGCAAGGAAACTTGGCATGCACTTGGGCAAACGGACAACCACTGGAGAGGAGTTTCACAGTGTACTATGACCTGCTTTTGAAGGTTAGTTCTAAAGGCCCAACCCACAATGCATCTAGCTTGTGAGAGCGTCTTTCTACTTTATGCTGTTAGTAGAGAACATGATCTCCAATGCTAAACTCAGACAAGAGAGAAAATCCAGCATTGTCAGGAGAGAGCTTGAGCATCTTGGTCTTATACATAGAGGTATACACATTGGACTGTATATCAATTAAGTAGTTGACCAAGTTTTTGATGTGGGCATCAGGATCCATGACTTTGTCAGAAGAGAGTAGGGCCCCCCAAAAGCAACGGAGTGGTAGCCTCACATTCATACAACATAGCAAAGGGGGAATACCCCGTTTCACAATGCTTACTGAGGCAATAGGCAAAGAGGGCAGCATTTAAGTATAGATCCCAGTTTGCAGCATCAGAGTAAGTGAGTTTTCTCATGATAGAAACCAAGGTCAAATTATCACACTCTACCTCCCTGTTAGTGGAAGTGTTATAGGAAGCTGAGAAGGATTGATGAGACCCTAGGGCCTTGAAAACAGAAGTCACCAACTTAGCATTAAAGTTAGTTGCATTGTCTGACAACAACACTTGAGGTAAGCCATGACAATAGAATACATCTTGCAGCAGGAAGACAGCAGTTGTCTTAGCACTGATGTCCTTAGTGGGGCAAGCTCTCACCCATTTGCTGAAATGATCAACAGTAATCAGGATATAGCAGAAGACTGAGTGTGAGCGGGAGAGAGACCCTACAGCGTCAATACTGACCATGTGAAAGGCATACTGTGGAGGGACTAGCTTTAAATCATAAGAGACAGCTCAAGGACGTTGTAGCTGACAGTCATGACTATCAGAAACAATATCAGGGATCAGCAGGCAGAGGTTATCCCAGAAATAGTTCTTCTGGAGCCAGTCATAGGTCTTGGCAATGCCTCCATGTCCAGTCTCCTTATGAGCTTGGAGCACCAACAAAAGGCAAAGGCTAGGGAGTACATAGGGCAGGTATTGATCATGCACCTTTTTGAAGAGCTGGTTGTTGCAAATATGAGCGTTATCAGATAGCTCAGACAGGGAAGTTTAAATATCTTCTTCTTGTTTTACCAGTGTTGCACTTTTTACATTACAGTGCCACAATTATTGAGATTATAGGGCACAGGACATTTGCCAGAATACAGTCATACATGAGAATATGATTAGTACTGTATCAGAAGAGCCAGGATTGAACAGTACCATGATTATTGCCCAGCAATGGCTTCTGATTGCGCAGAAGCACTTAAGGATTAGGATAAAGGTCAACCAGATTAAGGATAAAATAAAGATGGTTCAAAGATGATTTTATTGTAAATGATTAATTCTTCTTATACCTTCTACAAGGGTAATCTCTGGGCTGCTAGCAATGTCTTCTAGGACATTCTAACATGCCCCAAATTTGGGTAATTATTAATCTAGGTTTAGCTCTTATTGCACGTCAACCAATAGAATATTTTTATCTTCACCCAGCACAGGTGATCCTTGCTGGCATGGAATAATTTAGTACTTTGGGATCACTTCCTACTTCTCTGGCATACTGCAAGCTTAATGCTTATTAATGTGATAAATATGAGGATTCAAGATTATGTGGAATCAAACCCAGCACCTTGGTGCTCAATGTAAAAGTAAAGCAGTGCTTGCAGTAATTTTCAGTTAGCACAGCAGCACTTGACGCAAAATTAGTTTGGCGCTTTGGCGCCTAATCCAATTGCTAGGCGGCGCCGCAGCGCTTGTGTATTTTTAAAGTGTTGCCACGGCAAATCATGTCTCATTTAATTGTTGCAGCAGCGCTTATCATTGACTAGTTTAAGGCTCAGGTCAGCAGGCTACTGCTGATCCAGTATGCATATAGTTTATACTACCAATTTATGTAGTTTGGTAGCTGCAATTCATATCTGCAAGCTCCGTCATAATTAGTATCATTGTATTTTGTACTACTAATTTATGGATTTGATTGTAACAGTCCCAATCTGTGGGCTCTGTCATAATTGGCAACAAGCTTGGTCAAAATTCCCAACACCCAGGAAGAATTATATCTGTTTATTTTATATAATCAATCAGCTTCTACAGGGTGTAGAGCAAGGATAGGCATTCAGAACAGTCCATCAGCGTTTTGGTGTTTGATCCCAGGACAATGTAGCACAGTTAAATAATAGCCCTGTAGGCAAAGGGCCCATTTAGCTAATTGTCCTTATGGTTCTTTGAGCTGCTGCAATCACTTGAGAAAGGTGTGATCAGTGACTACAGTAAAATGAGTGCCATAAATGTAATGACATAATTGTTTAACTGCATGCAGTACAGCGAGGCATTATTTCTCAGTGATACTATAGTTCTTCTCATGTTTATTCAGGACACAAGAGGTATACTCTACAGGGTAATCCACCCCCTCATTGTCTAGTTGAGCCAGAATGGCCCCAATAGCTAGCTCACTAGCATCTGTGTAAAGGATAAACTCATTATCATAGTCAGGATACATCAAGATGGGAGCCTCTTTGAGTTTTTGTTTAAGGGTCTCAAAGGCCTGTAGCTGACTAGTAGTCCATTCAAAGGGGACATTGTATAACAGTTGAACCAGAGGTTGGCTAGTGTTGGCAAAGTCAGGTATAAACCGTCTGTAGTACCCCATCATACCCAGAAAGACTTGTACTTTGCGCAGGTTGGTAGGTAAGCATTTTGTTGATAGCCTCAACTTTCTTGGTCATAGGACAAATCCCTATATGGGTTACTCCATGACCCAAAAGGTCAAGAAGTTTCTTGAAAGAAGCACACTTAGATGGTTTCAGCTTGAGACCAGTCTCTAAAATCTTAAGGAACACTTCCTTTAGGTGGGCCAGGTGATCTGTAAAGGTTGCACTGAAGACCGTTATATCACCCAAGTACACCAGGACACATAAAAGCTTCAGATTGTAAAGAATGGAGTCCATGGCCCGTTGGAAGGTAGCAGGGACATTGCATAGTCCTTGTGACATAAGGATATGCTTAAACAGTCCTTCAGAAGTGATAAGCACAGCTTTTTGCCTATCTTCAGGAGAGAGGTCAACGTAACAGTAGCCAGATGTCAATTTCATAGCTTAGAAGAACTTAGAGTCTCCAAGACGGCAGAGTACATCATCAATATACAGCAAGGGGTAAGAATCCTTTTTGGTTAAGGAGCTCAACCATCAATAATCCATCACAATGTGGTGACCTCCATCCTTCTTCTTCAAAAAGAGCAAAGGGGAGGTCCATGAATTTTGGGAAGGAGCAAGCAACCCAGTGTCTAATAGCTGCTTGAGTTCCTTAGATACCTGAGTGTCTTCTACTCAACTACTGCAGTAAGGTTTATCTTGGAAGGGGGAGTATCACCAGTATCAATTTGATGAATAGCTCCTTTAGCTAGACCATAATCAGTGAAATCTTTAGCAAAGATATCTGAAAACCAATCTAGCAGGTCAAGTACTTCTTCCTGTTGAACTGGGGACAGTTGCGGAAAGTCTTGAGTAGTAAACAGAGATATGACCTGTGGCTTGTCTTCAGGTAAGTTGAAGTCCTGGAAGGTACCAAAGGAATGTAGCAATAGCACATCAGGAGTATTTAAAAGCTTGTTGTATCTTACAGCCTGGCTTCTTGACACAGATATGAGGAGATCTGTAAAATTGGCTACCAATAGCTGGACAGGATCTTTCTGAGAGACATCTAGGATTCCAAGGGCATATATAGGGTTTGTTGCGGTCTATCAAGGATTCAAGTAAAGCTCCAGAAATAGCGTTCAGGCAGCTTGTAAGATATCAGAGAGTTCAGGATGGCTTGAGAGCCAGGTGTATAGTTATGGCAGAGACAGACAGAAGTAGAATATCTTCAGACTCAGGGAAGGCCATGGGAGGACACTTCATGTTGGACAAATGGGTACAGTACTTCAAGGTGAAGACACCAGTTGGGTACTCTAAAGCACACATCTTGAGGTGTTTTCTAGGAAATTTGACAGGCTTCTCAAAAATCAGGGGATTTTATATCCTAGAATAGAGAGGTAGCCACCTTTTAAATTGATAATCTCATTGTATTACCTAAGGAATTGGGCGCCAACTAGAATATCATAACTCTCATTCTCCAAAACTACAGCAGGCGCGGTCAAGAGTAGTTTGTCAAACCTCATATGGAGAGCGGAATAGGACCCTATATCCCAAGTCATATACAGGCCAGCAGTACCATAAGACTGGTGGTATTTAAGGTCAGGGGCAAGCTTAAGCTTCTTTACAAGCTTGGAGAAAACAACATTAACTGGAGACCCAATGTTTAAAATGGCCTTGATCTTTGCCTTTTGTATGGATATCTCTACACAAGTAGTTGCACAACCATAGGGCAGAAGGTCGGTCAGGATATCTTGGGCTTCTGCTAGTTCTTTGTCCCACTTTTTAATCATGCACATCAAACCTGGAAACTCCTTGTAAACAGTCTGAAGAGGAAGTGAGACTGATACATTTTAAAATGGCATCAGCTACTTCCACCACTTTTTTAGAGACTCTACTAACACAGGAGAACTCTTAGCTTGTGTGAGGTATGGATAAGAGACATCATCCTTGTCTTCAGGTAGAGGCTTGGCAGTTGTTGTAGCTTTCCCAGAGCATAGCTTGTAAGGAACTGCAATGGTTTCAGGAACTGCTAGAACTAATAATCCATAGGCATTGGAATCATCAATGTCTGAGTTGTTCATATCAGAGTCATCAGAAATATCATGAAACAGTAGCAGAATGGGAGGTGATTTGGTGTTAGTGGGCTCAGAGTCTGCTACAGACAGGGGAACAGGAGGATACTGGGAAGAATTGTCAACTGAGAGCGTCTTCACCACTAGGCTGACTGCTCTTTTCCCGCCTGCTCCTTGGGGCCAGCACCTTTAACTCAAGAATTGGTACAGACTCAAGAGTGGTGACCAATCTGGCTGCAGTTATTGTAACCTTGACGCCAAGGAGGGTTCTGAGTGTTCATAGTGTGTGTGTGTGGGCCACAGGGAGAAGAACCAAAGTTAGATGCAGCTCAATTCTTGCGTACAGCAGCTCTAGAGTGGGTCAAGTGCATATCCTGCAGAAATATCTTTATGCTCATCATCAAGGAGAGCATGGTATTGTGGGCTTTGAAATTAAGGCACATAAGCTGATTAACTTTGAGGGCTTGAACACAAACCATGTAGGCTTCATGAGCTGTCAACTGTCTGATAGTTATCAATTAGTGTCCTTCCATATAGAACCTATCTACAAACTCAGCCAAAATCTCTTTGGGCTTGAATGTGATGTGCATAAGGGCGTCTTTTTTCACTTCTAGACTGAGGTTGCTGCCAAACATATCATTTAGAAGCTGTTTAATCTCCTCCAAAGTGTCAATTTAAGGCAGTTCAGGTACCAAAACTTCCTGAAAGTTTGGGTGCAAACAAGTTAGAATGTGTTCCTTCTTAATATCATCATAGGCTCTTTGCATAGCTGTCTTATAGATATTCAAGAAGACCGCAATGGTGGACATTTTAAGGCCAAAGACTTTATATGAAAGTAGGTTTGAAGTGAGTCTCAGGGCAACCGCCAGAATTAACTCATTCCGCAAGTTGACTTAATGAATGTAAAAAATTTGTCAACATTCAGTAAGTTGACATTATTTTAGTATTTATCCACCAGAATTGGAAATTTCCAAAACTAAGCTAATTTTTTATAGTGAATTATTAAGTCAGAATTGCAAAATTAAAAAGGAACAGACATAATGTTGATATGACAGAAATCACTGGATAATATGAAGCCGTTTCTAAATGATGGGGAATTACCACCCAAATCCACATAGAATTGATGATTAACCACCAACGCGGCCTCAGCTTTTTTTTATGTAATTTCCAATTGTAACTCCAGGATTAAGTAGAACAATCAGTCCTAACCAGAGTAAACCAAGATAAATGACCTGGGAAAGCATCAATGCATCTTCAGCTTAGAATTCTGGGCATTGAGAAGTGACACAATTTTCAGTTTCAAGAATGTGGGGAGGAGCTACAAAATTGGCTGGAATGAAATTGACATTTGGCGGCGCCAACAACAAAGTTCCAGATGCTGGGCCCCATTTTCCTGAAATGATTCTGTTCAGAATCAGATTGTACAGGATATTCTGCAACAAACCCGGGCACAGGATGCATTTTTAAAATTTAAAATTAGAACTTGGGATAATTGATTTTTATTGAGTAAATTTAGGAGGACTCAACTCTTAGAGTTGAAACAGGGAAAAATATTCAATATATATCAGAAAAATTGACTAAGCAATATCACCTAAGTCTTGATCTCCTATTCCTTCTGCATCTTCAAGTAATTATCTTGTCCAGGTTGCAAAAAACCCTTGTGTAACCAGTTTCTGACAACCATGCTGATTAATAAGCTTATATTGGGTGACCCTCATATTACGTCAATTTATCAACATCAGTTTTCAAGGGGAAGCTGGTTTCAGCTGGCAGACTGGAGCAGCTGTGACCCATTTTTGATCAACTGTTTGGTTTAAATCTGTTAACTTGGTCAATTTTGATACAGGTTTTCTGGCCTTCTGTGCCTTCTTACTTGGATGGACAATACCCGGCA
>QTSX02000551.1:0-11095 GCA_014839935.2 Entomophthora muscae
AAAATCACTAACACAAAAAATTCCATCTCTAATTAAATTTGGGATGGCATAAATTGAAGTAGTTTTTTTGAGATGACGTGTCCTACCGTTTAGATAGCCCAAATTTACGGCAAAACCAAAGATTAATTTTATTAATAAAACACAGGCATGTATATAAAATTTGTCATTTAATATTATATTTTTATTATTAGTGTCCAACTTTGTTGATTAAGCTCCCAAGCACCACTATACTGTATTTAGTGGTCTACACATTAATCAACTACCCCACTTGTTTTACATTATGTCTATTCTGGGTTTGTAGATCATGTGGTGCCGCATAAATTAATCCTGATTTATTAATAAATTTCATATGTAATTTATAAAAAAAACTGAAGCTTGAATCCCCCATTCAACACTATCTATGTGCCACATGATTAGTTTTGGATTTAACTAATCAAAGGCTCAGATTTAAGGCTAAATTAATAAGTGACACACTATGGGCGCCACTCAACACCCACCAACTTGACACTTAAACTGGGGGACTAGTGCAGAGAGCTTATTAATGTTTTAACACAAACTATGGTAAATAAAACACTCCTAGCTCCTCCCAGCACACTATTATCACTGATAAACATATTCCTACTCATTTATTTTCTAAATTATGTTTTTTAAAAAAATTTGGGCATATGGAACAGCCTTGTTTTTGGGATAACTTTTGAACCCGTTTTTAAATTAAGCAAGTTTTATGTGTAAAAAAACATAGTAATTTTGATTTTTCTGCTTGACCCTACAAAACTTGACAGTGAGAATTCAACTTTTTTAAGCTGATTAACAGTGCCAAACTCAACACTTTACTATGTTTTGAATATGTAACCCCCAATATAAAACCCACATAATAAGTTTTTGCAATTATAATCTACTACTCTTCCTTCTACTCCCCATATAATTTTTATATACTTTATTTTATTTTTTTATTATTTTTCATTGATTTAGCACTAAGATGTTATGCTAAACCTAACATCTTTGATTCTTCATCATAAATTCACTTATTTTCTATGTTTTAACCTTTATATCTATACTTTGAGTTTCTATTTTGCTTCTATTTACTTTTTTTATGTTTTTTTCTTGATAAATAAAATTTTATTTGCATACTTTTTATTTAAATTTTTCTTTGCTTTACCTCTTTATGTTTGAAATATCTTCTTAATCATTTTATTTACAAAAGCAAACCTTTTCTTTAGACAAGATCATCTAAATCCAACAAGCCTACCAAGCGCCAAGCCTCAAAAGGCTCAAAAAACTGCCTTCACTCCCAAGCGTACCAAGAAGCCTGCAAAGGCAAAGTCTCCAACTCCATCTCCTCCCACTCCCCTCCCCTCTCCTCCACCCTCATCTTCAACTTTCCCCCAAGTCCTCAAATAAAAGTGATGACTCCCTCACTGATCACTCTTTTTACAAGTCAGAGGCAGGCTCCAAACCCACCAAGGAGCGCTGTACCAAGAAGTCAAAGGCTGCCAAGGAGCCCACCTCTTCTTCTGATAAGAAAAAGAAGGCTTCCAAGCAGGCCTCAAAGAACCCTTCCCCTCCTCCTCCTGATGGCTCTTCCCCCCTCCCTCATCTGACCCCCAAGATGAGCCTGAGGAGTACTCCAAGAAGTTTAAAGGTTCTGGTCATGTGGCTTGGGATCCACTGGCCATCCACAATATCTGCAATATGGACAGAGAGTTCAAAGACCCCTAGCGCTTCCCCCTTTATTTCCCAATCATGTCTATAAAGGGCAGCCCTGGTTACATTGCAGATAATTACATTTTCAATTATAATAATCAAAAACAGCAAACCAAAAGCAAGCACTTTGTATGTAAGGATAAGACTTGCAGGCCCAGATGAACGCCAAGGGCTGGGGGCAGGTTACTGCTGAGAAGGGGGAGCACATCTGTGAGCCCCCCAATCACCTGATCACTCAGATGCTGAAGTGGTACCTTGTCCAAGTAATCCCCACCTCTGCCAATATCTGCACTTCAGATCTGGCCATCAAGGCCCTTCAACACCTGCATCCCAACTGTCAGGCACTCACCCACTAGGAAGTAATCTTCCTAGATGGTGAATGATGGCAGAGGGATTTAATCCAGTCACCAAGGAGCCTACCAACAAGGACACCATTCTGAGGTGGAATATTTACCCAAATAGACAATATCTGCCAAACAGCAGGTTGAAATCGTCCCAAGAAGAAGTATGCCCCAAGGTAACACAGGAGGAAAGCAGAGGCCAAGGTACGGAAGACTTGGGGTTTGGAGATCGTGGAGGCGGATTGATAGTTCTTGGTTTCCTCTCTGAGAGGTGGGTTATGAGATAAAGGTGCAGCAGTATACAATACTCCTGGTATAACCTGGCGCCAGGAGCTGTCAAGGAATTGTGCTTCTGGAGAGGTGCTGGAATCTGCGTGCAAACCCATCAAAATTCTGGCCATTGTAGCTGGCAGCAAGATTATCCAAAACAACCATTTATACCCAAGAGAATCCATGGCAGGAGTCTTGGGTAATCTCATGGTCTTGGATTTTAAGACTTAAGGTCAAGTTATAAAAGAATAAGCAAAATGATTCACAGTGGGTGAATGTAGACTTTATTGATTAAACAAGTAAAAGATCAAGAGATACCAGCCTTATATAGATGGTAACTGAATGATACTCTGAAGATAAAATAAAGGAGTCAAAATTACTTGAAGATGGAGTTTGGGAAAATTTGGGAGGAACTGGAGATCTGGGCAGTTAAAAATTAAAACTAGAATTATTTGTGAGGTGAGGGAAAAATAGCTGACCTCAGCAATACAGGGGGGGCATTTAGCATGTGTTTTTACTCTGTAACTGGTGCAGGATCAGCAGGAGTGCCCAGCTATTCCCCAGTTAACACTGGGAAAGTAAAACCAGAATCAACAATAGAAACAGGAACTAACAGGTCCTCAAAGGCAAAAACCAGGTCAAACCCAATCTGGACGTCACCAGAGTGCTTAAATAGATCCAACAGTTTGATTGCAGTAACATTTGATTGGCTACAACCTGGATCAAAAGGTAAAAATTTGTCTATTGCAAACTTACTAATTTTTCTATTATCTAACATAGAACCTAAGATCAAAAGAGACCCAGGTTCAAATCCTGTTGCCATCAAAGCTGGCTTTGAAACCCCTTCTGGGGTTAAATTAAAAGGTAATGAGGGGCAGTTACTACCCACTAACCCATTAATTTTAGGAGAAACTAATAAGCCCAAAAAGGGAGTATTTCCCCTACTATTCCAGAGGCTGAATTGTTGTCAGAAATGTCTAAAAGAACATTCCTGACACCAACAATCTCAAGTTGGTGCCCACCCAGGATCATAGGTTAAATTTTATCAGCAACAAGAGAATCGCTGCCAATCCCCCTCCCCCAAGGTCTTGGACTTCTTATCAGAGCTTATACTCACCCATGAGCTCAAGCAGCTTCCAAGTGAGGAGCGCTTCCTCCTCCATGATAATGGGTCCAGCAGCAAAGACTGCATAATCAGCTACACAACTCAGCAGAACCTGCTGTAGTTAAAAGGAGCTTTAACCTGGCTAGCTGATGGTACCTTTGCCACTTGCCCCCAGATATTCAAACAGCTCTGGATGATCCATGCCCTAGATTGACATCCGGATGATTCCACTTGCTTTCTTCCTTCTCCCTGGGACCACCAAGGCCATTTGCACATGTGAGTTCTCAATCCTTTGCCAATTACTTTCCCTCCTCCCCCCCAACAACAATGCCAAGAAGACCCCCCCCCCCCACACCTGCACAAACCCTCCTGCCGCTGACAAGGACTAGGCCACCCTAGACTTGGAGGAAAAGGTAAGGCTGAGAGTTCTGGGGCCTCACATTTGCATCATGGACTTCAAGCCTGCTCAGTTCAATGTATTTAAGCAGTTGTTCAGCAGGGAGGTGCAGGGGTGCTACTTCCACTGCCATCAAGCAGTTGCTTGGAATATGCAGGCCCATTCTGAGCTAAGTAGGTTGAGCCAAAGTGACACTTTGGACACCTGCAAATTTGTGCTGGCACAATTTATTGCCTTGGCTTTTTTAAAGCTAGAGCACACTGCGACAGGGGTTTGAGGTTCTCTCAAAGGATCCTTACGTAGTTAAGCACTTGGAGTTAAAGCCTTTCCTTGAGTACTTTGAGCCCCAGTGGATTGGGAAGGTTGTCACACAGAGGCAAGGTAAAGCCCACACTAAGGCCAGCTGGAACTTGTACTGGGCATCTGTCAACAGGGAGCTGAAGACCACTTTGGCTCTAGAGGCTTATCACAAGCATCTCAAGGCCAACTTTGGGCTACACCCAAAGTTTAAAAATTTCTTTTCCCTTCTTCAACATGAGAAGGAAAAAACCATCTCCAAGCTCAGAAATCTGGCCAATTGCGTCCCCCCACCAAGCCCACCACCAAATCCACCCTCTTCACCAAGGCCATCCAGGGTGCAGCCAAGCACAAGTACAAGGCCTCTGAGATCAAGAAGCAGCGTGAGCTTATTGTCACTGTCCTCCTGGAAGGGGAAAAAAAGAGGGGGAGAAGGGGGAAGAATAAACTTGCTTGCTTATACAGTAGTTATCAAACCTGTTGAGATAAACAAAAAAATCTCAGTCTAAAAACAAAATCAAAGTGGATCCAAATTTATTGTAATTCAATAAAAAATTCCTTGATTTTTATTTCATTTTTAGACTGAGTTGTATGCGTTTTTGACTGAGATTTTATGTTTATCTTAATAGGTTTGAAAACTACTATATGATTTTTACTTTTTACTTTTTAGCTTTAATTTTTACCTTTTAATTTTGATCATTTAATTTTTAGTTTTAATTTTTCTATTTTTTGATTTAATTAGATATTGCCGATTATTTTATGTATATATGGTATGTTTGAGATGAATAGTTATAGTTGAAAGTGAGTGAAATATCTTAATTTTTGTTAATTTACTAGTAAAACAAAATATATTCACAGTTGTACTATTATAAACTATATCAAATAAATATTACTATTTCTTTATATTTTGCATAACTTTTATTGTTGTGTTTATGTTTATTTTCAATTCATTTGAATTTTAATTTATATGGAAATAAAAAACATTTATATAGTGAGGAGTGTAAATTACATAGTAAAATGAGAAATACTTGCTTCTTTCTCCTTATTCTCATAAATTAAAGTACAGTTTTTATTGCATTTTTAGAGCTCTATAGGGTCACTTTGATACACCATAGTTGTATAGCTTACTATTTTATTTTAAAAGCTTCAGCACATTAAGATCTGTTAATTAAAAAAGTGTCAATTTCCAGTTGTCAATCAGGGAAAAAGCTGAGTTCTCACTTTACCATAGTGTCAAGCACCAGAGAGTTGATCACCAGGGAGTCAATTTTACCACAGTTACCCTTTGGCGCTATTCTGCCCCCCCCTGGAGCCCCCTTTGGACCTGTGCATTTCACCAAATACCTGCCAAACCCTTTCTACTCTGAGTTCAACTTGGAGAACATACTCATTCCCAACCCCTTGGCAAGGACTAGAGAGAACAAATTATAGGCCATAAAGGAAAGTGATATGTGAGGCTGCCAAGATTGTTCAAAGATAAGTACAATTATCTGCCTGCCTACTTTTCCCCCATGACTCCACCCTTAACCCCGCAACCCAACCACCCAATGAAACCTACCACCAACTCCAAGACTACGTCCACCCAGCTGTTTGGAGTACACTATTTTACTTCGTCAGGACTGATGGACTCTATGGTACTCAACTCTGTACCCTGGTCTTTACTTGGGTGATCCTTATCTTACACTATCAATTTAGCACCCATCCTATGGTGGGCAATACCTACTGGCCTGGCAGAACCCTGTCCTTAGTCACCTAATGCTTCTACCTATGCCTGGCTCCCTGACACCGCCTGTACCCCCAAGCCAATGCCCACCTCCTCACCTGACCTCCCAACTGACTACACTGGCAAGCTGTTTGGGATTGTGTACATTACCCTCACTGGGGTGATTGACACTATAATCCCGGCTGCCAGCCCATGGTACTGGGTGGGGAATGTGGTGACATAATGCCGGGTATTGTCTGCAGTAAGAAGGCTCAGAAGGCCGGAAAACCTGTATAAAATTGACAAGTTAATGGATTTAAACCAAACAGTCAATCAAAAATGGGTCACACTGCTCCAGTCTGCCAGCTAAAACCAGCTCCCCTTTCAAACTGACATTGATAAATTGACGTAATATGAAGGTCACCCAATATGAGCTTGTTAATCAGATAGTTGTCAGAAACTAGTCACGCGAGGGTTCTTTGCAACCTGGACCAGATACTTACTTGACAATGTGGAAGGAATAGGAGGTCAAGACTCAGGGGTATTGCAGTTAATTTTTCTGATATATATTGAATAGTTTTCCCTGTTTCAACTCAAGATGAGTCCTCCTAAATTTACTCAATAAAAATCATTTATCCCAATTTCAATTTTCAATTTTAAAAATGCATCCTGTGATGGGTTGTTGCGGTATATTCCATACAATCTGATTCTGAACCAAATCATTTCTGGAAGATGGGGCCCGCACTGGAACTTGTGTTGGTGCCTCCTAATGTCAATTCATGCCACCAATTTTGCAGCCCTCCCCCTTTCTTGAAAATGAAAATTGTGTCAACCCCAATGCCCAAATTTTATGCTAAAGATGCATTGATGCTCCCAGGTCATTTATCTTGGACTACTTTGGTTAGGGCTAATTGTTTTAATTAATCCTGAGTTACAATTGAAAATTTCACAAAAAATATCTGAAGCCGCATTGGTGGTTAATCATCAATTCTATGTGGATTTGGGTGGTAATTCCCCATCACTTAGAAACAGCTTCATATTATCCAGTGATTTCTGTCACAGGGAAGTCCTTCTCATACCTATTTAAGTTAGCTCCTATCTTGTGGTGGGCTCTGCCTGCAAAAAGCTGGCCCACATAATCCAAGAAACTGACAAGCTGGCTGCCCAAGCTTGGATCCCTAATAACAACTCTCTTACTTGAAACAGTAGTTTTTAAAAGCTATGGCAACAACTTAAAATAATTCAGATTTAAACAAATTTTACTCAGATGTAAACAAAGTTGAAATGAACCCAAATCTATTTTAAATTAACATAATTTTATTTACATCTGAGTTCATTTTGTTTAAATCTTAATTATTTTTGCTTGTTGCCATAGCTTTTGAAACTAATGTAACAAATAGATTATTGATTATTATATACTATAGAGTTTGTTATACATACTAAGTTTTGGAGAAACATCTAAACTTAGTCTTTAGTAATTAGTATAAGTTGCAATAATAATTTCAAGAAACATTACAACCAAAGCCTACTCTAGTGGGATTATGACATTGTGCCACAAAATATGCACAGTGCATGTGATGATGGCACATGACCTATCTGGATATGTAAAGGTTTGTGGTTGCTCAAAGCATTATAGATCACATCTAAATTTATTGATGAAGTATAAGCTCAATTCACATTATTTCTTTGTGTCAAAACTGTGAGGTTGATCCCTGGCAAGGTTCCGCACAAGAGGATCTGTGACCCTCAAACCAACTTCCTCATGACCCATAGCCAAATGCAGAAGGTAACTCAAATTACCAAATCCAACAACAAGAACACATGTCAATCCCAGCTTGGTGGATAGCTCAATTTTGCGCTTCACTCATTAAAAGGATCACACCACCCCCTGCTCAAATCAAATGATTGATAATCCCAATCTTGTTCCTTTTATAATTATTCAACCCAACTATATAAGTCATATATTTTAGTAAAAGATAATTATAAGCTTCCTAAAAAAATTCCCTTGTAACTTGCCAATACAGAACAGTTAAAACACCTCAATTCTCTGACCACAGAATGGTAAAATGGAATTGTGGTCTCAAATCCTAGAAAATGATTTGACCATGGCCTGTATATTTGCAGTTCAAGATGGCAGTTCTGGATAATCCACTGTTTTATTGCCCAGATGTGCTCCTTATTCAGGATGGTTGACTAGGTCTTGTGTTTCTCCATAATTATAATTCTGATAGTCTTTAATTAATTACTATACAGCCTATGGGCTGATTTTAACAATACACCAACAGTTTCTGCGGCCTTCCTGTAGTCAAAAGTGTCTGTGATAAGCTCAATGATGGTTTTACGCTTTGTGACAGAAAAAGCAAGGTAATATGGAGAAGTCTTCAAGTAGTGATGAATAACCACCCAGATTCATAAGGAATTTATGATTAGCCACCACCAAAGCTTCATAAACTGTTTAGCAAAATTTCTAAAAGAAACACTAGGATTAAACAAGATAATTAAACACAACCAAAGGAGTCACAGATATATGGCATGCAAAAAAATCAAGGTGCCTTCCAAATGAGACTCTGGATATTGAGAAGTAACAACTGTTGCAGTTTTGGATTCTGTAGTAAAGACTCCAAGATTGGCAGACATTGGGGTAATATTAGGCGCACCAACAACAAAGAACCCAAAGCAGGGCTCTATCTTCCAGCTATAATCTGATTCAAGATCAGATTATAAGTAATATAGCAGAGTAGACCCACTACAGGATGTATTTTAAATAAAGTTAAACCAAGAGATAATTTTTATTTTATTGAGTAATTTTAGGAAGGACTCAACTCTTAAGAGTTAAACAATGGGAAAATTTTCAATATGTACCAAATTTAACAACTTGGCAATACCACCTAAATCCATGGCTCCTATTCTGTCACATTATTCCAGAAGAGTAACTTTTCAAGCACACAAAAAACCATTATGTAATTAATTTTTGTTGATCATTCTGATAAACAAGGCTGTATTGAATGACCCTCAGATTATGTCTATTTATCAATATCAACGTGTACTGGGTAATTGAATTATGCTGACAAACTAGAGCAGCAGTGACCTATTTTGATCAACAGTTTGATTTGAAATTTTCATCTTGGTTAACTTAGTTAACTGTTTTCCTGGATTACTGGCTTTGCAATTAGTACAGGTAATACCAGGCATTATGTAAACTACCATGACACCTTGATGGCCTTAGGTATGGCAGGAGCGTCTGTGATTTACTCTTCAAGAGGCAGACTGGTAATGGTAGGTGAAGTAGATTCAGAAGACAGTGTAAAAGCAGTCCAATAAAAGTATTGTCATATGGCATGAGGGAGGGGCTTAGTGCCCCTACAGTGACACTGTTTTTTGTCAAGTTGTGCTCTTCTATATTGAGATAGAGAGATAACTTGGTGGAAAGTCTTTATGATGAAAGACTTTCAGTTTGAGCTAAGCAGGAGTTAGCAGCCTGGGCGTTGCAGCAAGATAAAGGTTATTAACTTTTACCCCTTGTTTTAGGATGATATAAATAATAGTCTTCCTGGACAAAAGGAAGAGAGCACTTAAAGCTTAAAAGGTTACTAAAGGAGAATAAAGATAAACCTAGATTTATTTAAGAAAGGAAATTCACTTTGTTGTATATATACTTCTGGGAAGTATAGTAACAAAAGATAAAGGTGAAATTTAAGAAGAGAATGATACATTATTTGATATTAATATGGAGAATTATATAGTATCATGGGAAGCCACATACTGTCCATATACAGCATGGAAGATCATCGGGCTTATCTGAGTAATGTTCCTCTTGAGTCATGAGGCTTATTCAAGTTGTGTTCTGCTTAGAATCTGGAATGTTTGATCCATGTAATAGATGCTGAATGATAGTATTGCCACTGACTTACTGATTAGTTGGTGAGCCATTTGTTGAACTCATTTGGTGCATCACTTGGGGTGTTAATTCCCCAAGAGGGAGTAATCAAAGATGTTACAACACCTTAAATATCAAAGGAATTGATCTTTGTATCATTAGTGAAGATACCAATGTGGCATATTGCTGGTAAAGGGGAAGGTAACTCACTGATTGATCTCAATCCAAGCTTATTCAAACTGAAAAATTAAGTTTGAAAGCAAAAACCTTCCATTTTGCACTCCACATCCTGGGCCAAACTATCTTTAAGTACAATTGATGGCACTTTCAAAGCTGGGTTCATAAGAAAGGGTTTGATGATTACGGGGTTTGAAAGGAAATATGGACTGCAACTTCCCTAAGATACCTCAGCCACATCATTGGGGATACCAAAGGCCAATGTGTTGGGGCTAAAATATGTTTAACAGTTAATTCTGTTCTGTAGGATGAGTAGGGAGGTAGATGGATGTTTCATCCAAATAGTGTTTGGATGTTCCTGAGACAGCTTAGCAATCATTTGAACTAGTGAATTATTTAATATTTCTAATGGTACATTGGCTTTTGGGTGATATGCGGTTGTTAATACACTCTCCTTGGTGTTTTACACAGTACAACTTCATGACATTGCCTACAAGTTCTGACCTGCCATCTGTGATGAGTTTTTTGGGACAACCAAACTATGTCACAATCTCTTTGACAATAAATTGGGTGGTGGTGGTATGTTCAATAATTTCCAAAGCTACACACCATTGAGTAAAGTAATTAATAATGATGACAATATATTTATTCCCAGATTGTCTTCAGGTAGGGTCCTACAATGTTGAGAGCACATTGTTTAGAGGTCCATAGTCTTTATTGTGAGAATTGGGGGCAGGTTAATAAGAGAAACCCCTTGCTCTCTACCATAATAAAATCATGGTTTCAGCAACAATCAAATAGTTGCCAATAACAAGTCCTGGGAGTTCAAGGGGGAAGGAATCAACTGAACACTTTAAAGCAACAGATAAACCATTTGACCAAAATTAATAACAAATTTCAAACTTTATAAAGTTAGAAAATGATAAAGCAATGTCTTTTACAACACTTGCATTCATTTAAGAGAGGGAATGGGGTTGGAGTGAGAGATTGGGCATCCCAAATAAATTGGCCAATGATATGATAGAATATGAGTGCATTTCTCGAGATAAAAAAATTTGGACAAATTTGAATGATTAAAATCAAAAGGAAAAACTTACTCAACTAAAATTGAGGAACCTGTCTTAGATGTAAATACCACTGCTCCCAGCTGCTCTTGCACATGATATTTAACCAGGGGTGTATCTTGGGTGAGTAGGTGGGGCATCTTTGAAATAATTCTGTAATT
>QTSX02000552.1:0-11072 GCA_014839935.2 Entomophthora muscae
TAGCTGTAAGTAGAAAACACTTAATTTATTGTAGGTTTTTATATTATAAGGATTTAATAAGATTCATTTTGATAAATGTGTTGTAATTATTTAAATTTATTGATAGGAAAATTAAAACATAATTTTTAAATGTAAAGTAGCACAGTTAATAGGAAACAGAGTAATATTTAAAATAGTGACCTGTCAGGATTCTCCTTCACTTTATCTTATGCTGCTAGTATTCTTAGGAACATCAACATTGGTCATTCTTTAATCTTTTTGGTTTTAAAAATAACAATTCTTTTCTCCAATACACCTCCTTTCATTTTTCTCACCTTACGGATCAAATTAACCTAAATTAACAGTTAGTTTCATCATTTTAACTTACCTTTATTCAAGTACAAGTTTTGAACCCATTCCTATACGCCAAGTTAGTTTAAAACTAAGCCCAAATCAATTACCTTTTGCTTTTTGCCTAACTTACTATAATACCCAGTTACGGTAGGTACCACTTGCAGTATGTATGGCAACAGGTTGGTGAGCTGGAATCCAGTCAAGGCAGTAACAATGGAATATATGATCATCAACCAGTGAAAGACCTTTGTGTGTACGTTGTATCTTCCAAAGCTCCCGGCAAAGTAGGTTAAGATGTAGTACATGGAGGTGTACATTGCAATAGAGAGTGTAGAATGTGGAGACACCAGGGGAGGCCAGGGTCCAGTCTGGGAGGAGTTCAGTTGACCAGGATCATGGTGAGGGTCATGACCTAGTCCATCTGGGGAGGGCCCAAAGAACTCTGACCCCTGTTGGTAGCCTCCAATTCCAAGGCAATCTGTGAGCACAGCTGTGAAGATGAGGTGATTCATCTTCCTTGGATTGGAGGAGGGTTGGCTGGGGCTGATTGGTAAGTTGACTTAAGTTGTAAGTTAAATTTCACTTTTATTGAGGGTATTAATCATAATAATACAGTAGTTTTAAAAGCTATGGTGACAAGCAAAAACAATCCATATTTAAACAAGATTAAAAATAAATGAATTTATATTGATTTACAATAGATTTGGGTTCATTTTAATTTTGCTTAAATCTGAATTCATTTGGTTAAAATCTGAGTTCATTTTGTTTGTCGCCATAGATTTTAAAACTACTGTAGCACAAGCTATTACTGAGGTGGGATCCTTTATTTATAGTCCTCTCCCCTTTGCAAAGATTTGCAATTGGGAGGGGAAAACAGGGGATGGGAAATCCCAGAAGTTTGGAAGGTAGGGATAGCAATTGGGACTTGGGAAGATGGTCAAATTCCTGTTCTCCTGCTATCTGTGGCTGGTTGGGAAGTCCTTGAGGTGAACCAATAATTTCATGTTGCCCTGGTGCTAGGTAAGGGATGTGAGTCAATTCCTTTTCAGAAGCTATTTTGGTGTCAAGAACATTGTTTTGGATAGGGTTTGGCCTTGACCATGTGGTCTGTAACTTAGCACCTAATTGGTTGGTGGCAAACTTATTTTTAAACTCTGAATCATTATTCCTTCCCTCTTCTGGAGGGGGGGATTTTGGTTTCTGAATTTTCCCTTGTTTTCAGGGACTTATTTGATTGGCTGTACTCCAGGGGAATTTCTGATTGGTTGCAGGGTGGGCCCTGGGGCCCAGGTGGGTGGTAGACAGCCGGCTGGGGCCCGGGGAGAGAGCGGGTGGGAGGCTGGTGGGCCCACTGGTGCCTGCCTGGGCTGGCAGGGGGGCTTGCGGGTGGCTGACTGGGTGCTGGCAGGCGTCTGCGCAGTGGCAGCAAGCGCCTGCCCGGATGATAAATTAGTCTGGCGCCCACCAAGATCCGGGTTTTCCCAAATTTATTTTTATTTTCCCCTAATAGGGGAGGAAATTCCTTATCAAATTTTTCCCCTTGAATTGGGGTTTCAGCTATCTTTCCCCAACTTTTCCTTTCAGTCAGTATTAGGTTTATGTCAGGAATATTCCTGACACTTACACCATCAGTTCAGACCAAGTTTTTCCCGTTCTTCTGCCGCTCCGCTCTTCTTTTTGCTCACCTAAACATTTAGCCACTGTTTTCCTTGTCTTTCCCTTTGTCTTGTGGTTAACTTTTTAAGGTTAAGATTCTAGAAACATGTGCTTGTGTTTTGTTTTTACCTATCAAGCTCACCTAACTAGCTTTGGTTAGTTGTTTCTCCCTTTATTATTACCTCAATAACCAGACTTCAATAAAAAGCCTGAGTTTACCCTGTCTCAGCTTAAGTTGAGATTGTTTGACTTGCACCCCAAAAGATACTTGTTAGGTTTTGTGGCTTGTGTTTTTCCTTTTAATCCTTTATCTTGCATCTTTCCTTCAATTTTAGGTTTATGATTCCTTTTGATCAATTTTTCATCAGTTAGGCAATTTTTATAATGGTACACACACTTTAATTGTTGGTAGCTTCAACCCTCCAGCTAGTGCTGACTATTACCCAGACTTAGAAATTGACTTTTTGACCCAATCTTCAGTCATTAAGACTAGTCTCTTTTTATTTTTTTAGGTTTAATAAATTGTCTTAGTCCTTAATTACATTTTCATCAGCTAGGCAATATTTATAGTGGTACACACACTTTAATTGTGGATAGTTTCAACCCTCCAGCTAATGCTGACCATTACCCAGACTTAGAAATTGACTTTTTGACCCAAGCTTCAGTCATTAAGACTGGTCTCTATTTTATTTTCTTAGGTTTAACAAATTGTCTTAGTCCTTACTTCACTTTCTATAAACTTTTAGGAGCTTTAGTGCAGTTGTTTCAAGCCTTATTTACCTTTTTATACTTAACAAACATAAATATTCTTGGGTTAAAGGCTTTATTCTACAATAATTTACCCCAAGACTTCAGACCTTACATATTTGCATTATCCTTACTGTAGATTCAGAACCTGCTGGGAAAAACGCGGGATTGTCAGATTCTTTTGCGTAAACTTGCCAACTTACTGGAATATTTCCCATCCTTTCATATAAAAAAGTCAGCTGTTTTGGGACAAAAATTACTTCATTAAGTTGGTGGGTTCATGCAAAAGCATTTGAAAGTCCCGCATTTTTACCTTTAGGTTCTGAATTTGTAGTACTCTGGGCAAAAAGACAATGCGCTTCACCTTGTCACAATGCCCCGGTTGCTAACCCCTACTTAGCTTGAACTGCAAGTCTTTTGTCATAAAGACTTTCCAACAAGTTCTTCCCTATTTCAGTATAGCAGAGCGCAGCTCAACACCTATGTTATCAAGTTGGCTCCCATCCTATGAAAGGCATTATCCTCTGGCCCAGCAGATTCTCTGCTGGCGTCAAGCAGTGCTTCACCAACAATTGTTATCCTGACAACCGGGGCTGTGGGTGGTCATGTTCTATTAGACAGAAAAGAGGTTAGCAAGTATCTAAAAGCTTTCTCAGGAGAGCCTGATCAATAACTGGTTAAGCTGGGGTTGGCCATATACAAAGATATGTGTGGGACCTATGTATAGTAAGTTGATTGGGGAATCCTGGAAGGCCAGCCATGGGGATGATGTTGATACGCCCAATGCACTATGAGATATGGTAGTGACATGGCTGGGTGGGGCAGCTGCAACATGTGGATACCTTGTGTTAAGGGTGTCACATCATAGCAGGACTGCTTGGCGCCATTATTGAGCCTGACCCATCACTTTGGCTGCTGGGCTGGCTTTTATGAGGCCCTGGGCTGGATGCTCTGGGGCTGATTTTATTTGGCAGCATAGCTGGCTTGAATATTTTGCCACCTGAAAATCTGCTAGAGAACTGAGCCCAGTGGTATTGCTTACTACATGAAAAGTTTACCATATCTTCTCCTGTGCTAGACTGAGTTGAGTAGGGTTGGGTGGGCTTTTATCAGTTGAAATCCACCTTCTCACCTCTCTTGGATAGTGGAATCAGATCTGATCCAGTCTTTGGATTCCTTAGACTCAGGGAGCTGGGGGGACAAGAGTTCCAAGTGGTGATTCCTGTCATCCCCAGGGAACAGTGCCACCAGGTTGGCATCAGGCGAGAAATCATAGACCAACCCCTAGGGGGTGTGGAAAGATACCAGTTAGAAATATTTGATTAAGCAATTGGCAACCATGACAGAGCTGGTGATACAAATTATTAGGGAAGCTGGCATAAAATCCCAGTACAAATCTGGCCCTGAACAGGGAAACTGAAACTGGATGCTCCTGTAATCCATTGTCAGCTGAAGTGCCACTGTGCCAACCAGCAATCATCTCAGGCAGCACCAGACAATCAATCCAGGAGCTAAGGGGCCAAATCAATTATGCATCAAGCACCACCACGCCCACTGGGAATTGTTCCAGGAGCCACACCACTTTTACATCCTGGGCTGGGGCGCTGGGTTTGCTTCACAAAAATCTCAAATCCCCCAACTGTAATTGCATTGCTAAGCAGTAAATGTGAAAGCGTGAATTGGGAAGAGAGAAGTGATCCCAAAAGTACCAACCCCCATGCCAGCAGGGGAAATTGGTGCAGGGTGAAGAGCATCCAATCCTATTGGTTGGTGTGCACAACACACCCAACCTAGGCCATTGGTTACCCAAAATAGGGGTGTAATAGAATGCCTGCAAAGGCATCACTAGCAGCCCAGAAAGAACCCCTTCAGGGGTATACATATAATCATTTGGATATTGATAATGTGAGGGAGGGGGCATAAACTAACCAAGTCTGGCTTCCATCCTGATGAGACAAACCACCAAGATGCCGCCAAACAAATCACTGGGACAGCCATTCTAAAAGGGGACCAAAGGGAGGACACAGGGATAGTTGAAGGAAATAGGCGTCCAATCCCATCAACACCCAGCCAGTAAGCAACCAAGGAGCATGTGTGGGAACAGGCTCCAGACCCTCAGATGCCTGCAGGGGACTGGGGGCCTCTTCTTCCAACTGGGGAAGAGGAGGCTCAAGGTTTTCTTCAACAGATGGAGTGCTCAGGCCAAAACTAGGGGAGTACAGATCTAGTTGGTTGAAAGTCAGAATCTTGACAAGAACCTCTCCTAAAGAGAGGAGATCATTTGGGAAGTACAAGAGTCTAGCAGGATCATCTCCCACCAGGAACGCAGAAGAGGAAACTTGATCCCAAAGGTCCAGCAAGTAGACCAAATGATTAGCCAGACCAGGGCTAAGGAAAGCACTGCAAACTTAAGTGCAGGGAGTAGCATTCCCAAGATCCCCCAAAGATTTGGAGGCTGGGGAGACTGATTTGGGGCCAGAAACCATAACTTTTGGTGAGGCCTGGGGTGCTACTTGTTCTAGAGGCCAACATTGGCCTTTTCTGGTTAGGAACGGCTTGAAGAGCACCGCAAAAGTGTTTAAAGTTAATCAAAGCAAAAACAGGCTCAAAGTTCAACAAAAACAGAAGAAATAAAAGATCAAAGTAAGTAATTTTACAGTCCTTTAACTCAAAATCCAGGTTCAAAGGGGATCTTTGAAAGTGTAAACAAGAAAGTCAAAGCTTATACACCAACCCTAACTCTAGGAGCTCATATGAAGTGACCAGGGACATCAGAGATAGTGTAAAGGTAATAAAATAAAGTATTTTTATTAACAGTTTAACTAGAGGACTCCAATTGAGCCCAAAAATAAGACAGAGTGCAACAGCCACCAAATTTTATTTAGTAAGAGAATGAACAAGCAGCAACTTTTAGTCCCCTTGCTTGGCGTAAAGGAAATGGGTTGGAGTTTGGGCGGTCACCTGATCACTTGGTTTGCCCTGATTGGATGGGAGAGAGATTTTGCTGGGGAAATCCAGGGGAAATGGAGGGGGTTGGACTAATTTCCAAACCACAATTTGATTGGCAGGTGTTGGGTCTTTTGTGATTCAGTTGACTTTGTGGAGGTTGATGGGGCTGGGCTTGATTGGTTAACCCTAATTGTTTTCAAAAGCAGGCAACACCATGCCAATAGATATTCTAAATCAACCAGCGTTTCTTCCCAAGGAGGAGCAACAAGGGCCAGGGCATGTGTGGGGTAAACCAGAACAAATCTGTTGGCCACAGTATGAGCCAAATCCTCTAAGGAATTTAGAAGTTTGGCTGGCGTTTGGGGAGTTTTCTTTATGGGTGTGAGAAAATGGTCCTACCCAAGCCAGAGGGGGAGTAACTTTATAGATAAGCTGTCGATTATTCTGAAAAAGCGCTCATGTGTGATTGGAAGCCAGCCATACCCAGCAATTATCACTTCCTCTTCCCATAGCTCTTCTACCAAGGTACCAATCATATATTCACATATGAAAGTATCCAAGCCAAGTGCTTTGCGCCCTGCTACTACTACAACTGATATGTGTTGCCCTAATACCCAAAGTGCGACAATGATAATAGAATTAGGTAGGCAATACTGGTAAAGGTGAATCTCAGTGAAAGCATTTAATAATTGATGAAATTGGTAGCTATTATCCAGATTGGAATGGTATTGGATGGACAGATTAAAAATAGGTGAGAGCTTTGAAACGGAATCTTATCAACAGGGAATACAAAGATGTGATTGGTATACAAACCAAAAGATAAAATATGGACTGGATAGATTGGGAGCCTGCCAGAGTATCTGTGGTATAAAAGGGTCCAAATCCCAAGGATTGAAGTTTGGAGAGGGGATCCACAAGGGAGGACAGGTCCAAGTGCATGGTAGAAGGGATCAAAGCTGCATCAATGGGATTGAAGACCACAACCCTAATGGGAAGTAGGTTGAGTAAAGCTGATGATCCCATGGGTATGGAAGTGTTTATTGACATGGACATCTAGCCGCTGATGATGGTGGGGTCACCAGCAGTAAGTAGGTTTAAAGCTTATTAGTGAGGGAGCTTATCATTTGATGTGAGTTCCATTTCCTTGGGGGAATATTCTATACTGATATAGGCCCAGATGGTTATTAGAGAGTTTGGGAGGTTTTTTGTCTTCCTTAAGGACCTGGTATTTGATCTGAGCCACCCCACCAATCTTTTATCAATAGCCTTGCTTAGGCTGTACATTTCCATCAGCTTTGCAGATTTCAGACTTGGTTCCTGGCTTACTTTTTTGGGGGAGGGATTCCATGGAATCAACCATGGCTATGGAAAAACTTAAGGTTAAGGCTTCTTTCTTTCAAATCAAAACATGATTTTGAACAGCTCAGGTGAAAGGAATAGAATCCTACCCATGGTGGGTATCATCACGTACAAAGTTGATGCTTGCTTTGCAGCTTATTGATGGGCCTGCTCCAATAAGTGCTCAGCTGAGAAACTTACTGTATCTAATTGCATTCCTACCTAGTACAGGCCTCCATCTTTACTCAACATGATGTAATACGAAACGGGATTATCTCCAGGTGTAGAAGAGGTGAATGGCTTCTTATTTTAGCTGCTTTGCTTTGTGACCAAATTACTTGCCCATTTAAGCCACATTGATAGCCTAGATGAGTTGTGGACATGGTTTAATTAGATCACGTTGCCGTGTCGGTTGAGAGAAGCCAGCACGACACTTCTGAAGCAGGGTATGGTTGATTAGTAATGAGATCTGCTTGGAGTGAAGAAGCATATGGAAGATTTGGCATGGACAGGTGTTTTAAGGAGTTTGGTTTAATAGTCTGGGATTTCTCTAAAAGGGCAGTAGTATTGGCTTCAGAGAAGAAGCGTATTTGATAAGCCGTTTCAAGCGGTGCTAGAAGGCGTGTTGGGTACAGGGTTACCATACGGATTTAGCTTTGGTGGTGGGGTTGGGGAGGTCTGCATGGGTTTCTTCAAAGTTTTCTTTGATTGCCGAGCGCAGATCTTCCTGGCCAAGGACTATGCGATCAGCAAAGTGGTGGTTGGTGTCGCGGTGGTTTGCCTCGTCAGCGCGCACGGCAAGGACAACGTCGCGCAGGGTGGCATCCTTGCCAAGATGCCAGTAGTCAATGGCGATTTGAGGGGCAGGGGTATTTTTGATGTTCCCACCGTCGATCTCGGCAAGGAAGGCGGTGTAAGAGATGACGGCCTCCTCCTCGAGGTACCCAACAACGCGATGGGCAGTCTTGGGCGAGACCAAGTACAGTACAAAGAAGGCATTGTAGAAGGCGCCCTGCACAACTGTCACGATGCACCGCTCAGCTATGGAGGGCTGGGAGATACGCATCCAAGTCAGCAGATGCATGCGCTCGTTCTCAGCTTCATGGAGCAGATGTGCGATCCAGCCACCGTCGTGCTGGAGTCGTCGCAGTGACTTCAAGTGACGGAGAGACGCTGCCACCATTCCGGGGACTGCAGCTACCGTTTCAAGCATCACGGCACGATGGACATACTTCTTGCGGAAGAAGAGATCAGTGGGAACACGAAGCATCTTGACAACGGAGAAGGCCAGTCGATCTCCAAGACTACTGGGCTCTCTGTGCGACGAGAGTCCAATATCCAGCTTCTCCAACTGGTCAGAGTTCAGAGTGCGTAAAAATTCGTTTCTCACTGGGTGGGGATGAATGGGACGGCGGAGCTCAGCCGGCATCCCCTCCAGCAGAGCTTTGCTGTGAGCTATGGAGCCAGCGAGGCGGATCTGATTGTTGGTCGAAAAGAATTGCTTCTTGAGTACGTGAGAAAGTTGTTTGCTCATGGTTTCGGGTCTACTGTCAAGCCGCCTCTTTTAACCTGTACTTGTCCCGATTATCTCCGATGGCATAAGTTCCAGATGTCCCTCACTTGAACTAATTAAATCAGATATCGAAACTCCTTACCTTCATAGTTCCCCACTCGATTGTTCCTATTGGCTTAGATCATCTCATTGGCGAGTCTCAATTGGTCAAACCGAGCCTAATGAATATGCTTGCTTTTGCATTAGAATTTATAAAGAGTTGGAGCATATTTTATTATTACGCTCAGGGCGGCAGTTGACTGCCTAAGCGAGAAGAAAAACTTAGGACAATTTAAATAATATTTAAAATAATATTTAAAATAATATTTTAAATAATATACTTTCCTGGCAAAGATTGATTTAGTGAAGCGCCAGATCTCGAGCCAAGCTGCAGAAGCGTGCTCAAAGGACAACTCTAGAGCATAAATCCTGGAGCAGAGCCACATTGAGAAGAATGCGAAATGGGCTTTTATAAGTAGAAATCAAGTGTAACTAATTGATGTTGGTTAAATTTTGAAGCGTAATGATTTGGCGGATCTAAAATAAACTGTCCACCTTGTCAGCTACACATTTAATTGGTGGCGCAGTTTGAAATCCAAAGTTTAAGATTGATTTCAAATCCAACCTGCGATTTACTTGTATAAACCATATCCACCCGAATTAGTCAGGGTTTACATTTCACCAAACAGGCTTATCGCTGTTTAGACTTCAAGGACCACAACAAAAAATTGCTTCAGCTACAATTATAAACCTAGCCACCTTTGAAAAGTACTCTCAAATAAACCCTGGGTCATTATTTTAGGGATTAGGGAATTTTCTAATACACATGCTGCTCAAGTCGCAGCATAACACAGTTCGATTTTGAAAAAGTAACTAATTAACATTTTATATTTAAAACATTAATAACTCAATGAAAAATTAATATTTTTTCACACTGTAAACTATCAAAATGAAGCTAAGAATCTTATCTTTCTATTGGTGGAAAGATTTTAATGTGTATAATATGCTCAATATTAAAGCGAAATTAATTTAAAAGAGTATAATCCAGATTTTATTATATGATTATATCTAATGATATAAAGTAGATCACTTCAAAGCTAATAAATAATCTTTTTTTAATATACAACAGCTTTTTTTATTTGAAAAAATTAAAGATAAGATCAAAAGAATTATTTTTGCATTTTATTTTATTTAAAAAGCTCAATTATTTAGGATTTTATGATAGTTTGAAGTTAGGGTGTTTTTATCACTGTTTAGATTGATTTTAAAGTTCAAGTGAGCTTTGAACCTCAAATTAAGCATTCTGTAAATGGAATTCTTTAATATTTTATTGTTTTAAAAATATGCGGAAGAGTTACAATTAACTGAATACATCATTTTAATTGATTTGCATTGATTACAAAGAGGACATGATGTAATAATAATGCTTAGCTGCTTCACATGTATCACTTGTGCATGAAAACTGGGTATTTAATCAATTCTGCAAACATAAATTCAAGTTCAAACTATAATAAAAGCTATCACACCATTTCTTTCAGAATGGTGTCATTCAGCTTGGTATATAAGAGCTAAAGCACCACAAAGCTTCTAATCCAAAAGACCCCATTCAAAGACCACATTCTGATCATAACTACTCCAACATTAAGGCACATTTCAGAGATCTGACCTAACTACAGATTCAAAATACTACCATGTCCTCAGTTAAATTTACTTCTGCCATGCTACCCTTTTTTTCCTTGGGAGCTTCAACAAAAAGAGAGAGAATTGCAATATTAAAAAAGGCATTCCTCTTTATTGCTGATGATGATCTTGATAATTTCATCAAGCACTTCCTTACTCAAACTGAATTTGGGAAAGCTCAGTTCCTGTCAACTATTCAAATTCAAAAAGACAATGAGTTCACTGAAAACTTAAAGGATCTCATGAAATCTTCTCCCCAAAAACATCTCCCAGCCTTGCGATCTCTGGTTACTTCCAGTTACTCTTTAAAAGAGCTTAATGATATGGGTTTTAATATAAACAAAAGTGAGTTTGAATACTCAAGAAAAATAAATAAAAATAAAAATGTAAGTTTAAACAAAAAAAGCCAAAAAATAATAACTATTCATTAAAAAAAGAAATAACTAAAAAAATAATTAAAAAATTGCTGGAAAATTCTTTTGAAACAAGCCAGTTTACAAAAAAAGTGCCTGAAAAAATTTATAAAGATATAGAAAAAGAGATGAGTAATTACTCAACTGAAATTAAATACTCTCTACTTAAAACAAAAAAGAAATATATGAAAATATGAAAATAAATATGAAATTTTGGTTTCAATTTCTACTTACTATAAATTAATCCCTAAAAATATAATAAAAAGTAAAAAACAAACTAATATGTGCAATATTTGTAATTTAAAAAATTCACTAGAAAAAAAGAAGGAAGAATATGAAAGTAAAAACTTACTATTACCAGAATCTATAGACAATAACTTAAAGACAATTAATCAGCACTAAGA
>QTSX02000553.1:0-11016 GCA_014839935.2 Entomophthora muscae
AGCAAGGGATTGGAGAACCCAAAAGCTTCAAGACAAGATGATTGGGAATTGGGGTTTGAGAAGGTGGCCAAATTCTTGTTCTCTTGACAATCTGTTGGGGGTTTGGCCATTCTTTGCTCAGAGCCATGATTTTTCCTGGGTGTGGAGTCAGTTTAAAACAAACCCAGCCAAATCTTCACAGCTATCAATATTTGAAGGCCATATTGAAATAGTATTAATGGCACAATTTACGACAATCATCCTCTCAGCTTGGTCAAAACAACAGCTCTCCATTCAGTACTTGCAATTTTTGATTCAACTAAAAGGTTTGGCGCTGCATCCTGCACTCCTGCTGGCAGCAGTCAAACCAAAAGGAACCAGAAGAAAAACAAATCATTGGTAATTCACTCACCCCAAACTATACCACACAATATTCCAATTCCCCACACCAAACTTCACAGTATTTAGTCAGAAGCACTGGGATTAAACCAAGTGCTATAACAACTTCAATTTCTGGATAATAAATCTTGCTTCTATATTTTTACTTAGTAAATCAGTAGATTTGAATTTAACTTCCAATGATCTGGAAGCAGAATTTCTTTCTGCTTCTGTTCTGTTTAGTATTTTGGAACCCTGTAGCTGAAGTTTGAAAATTTGATTCAAATTTTCAGGCACCCACCCACTAGGAAGTAATCTTCCTAGGTGGTGAATGATGGTATAAGGATTTAATCCAGTTATCAAGGAACCTACCGGCAAGGATACCATTCCAAGGTGGAATAATTCCCCAAATAGACAATATTTGCCTAACAGGGGGTTAAACGTCCTAAGAAGTAGTACACCCCCAAGTAACACAGGAGGAAGGCAGACACCAAAGGACAGAACACTTGGGGTTTTAGGTTTGGGGACCGGGTAGGTGGACAGGTAGTCCTTGGTTTCTTTGCAACAAGGTGGGCTTTGTGACAAGGGGGTGGTAGTATACCAAACTCCTGGTATCACCTGGCGCCAGGAGCTGTCTAAGAATTGTGCCTCAGGTGAGGTACCAGAATATGTGCAAGAGCCTATCAAAATGCTGGCTAGTACAGCCTGAAGCAAGACCATCTAGTACACCCATTTATACCTAAGAGACTCCATAAGAGGAATCTTGGGTAATCTCATGGTTTAGGATTTCAGGCTCAAGTCAAGTTTTAACAAAAAAGGCAAAATTATTCACTTGGGTGAATGTAGACTTTATTGATTGAACAAGTGGAAGATCAAAAGTTATCAGCATTTTATAGCATGGAAGCTAAAGGATACTCTGGAGATAAAATAAAGGAGGCATAATCTCTTGGAGATGGAGTTGGGGAAATTTGGGAGGAAACTAGAGATTCTGGGGGGTTTAAAATTTAAACTAGGATTATTCATGTTACTGAAGCAAAACAACTAACCTCAGCAATAAAAAACAAACATTAATTGTTTAAAAATTATTTCTTCATCAGGATTGGAAGGAGGAGACCAGCTATTCCTCAGATAGAACTGGGGAAGGAGAACAAGAACCAGCAACAGAACCAGAGGTCAACAGGTCAACCAGAGTGAAAACAAGGTTGAAATGGATCTGGTTGTCATCAAGGTGCTTAAATAAACCTAACGGTTTGATTTTCTTAACCTCTGATGGGCCAAAACCCAGCTTGGAAGGTAAAATTTTTTCTTTACAAAACTACTAATTGTTATCTTAGTGAAAATAGGATCTGAAGCAAAAGAATATCCAGGTCTGAATCCTGTTGACGTCAGGGAGGATTCTGGAACACATTCTGGATTCAAATCAACAGGTAATAGATAGCAGATACTTTCAACTAACCCAATAATTTTAGGGGATCTGATAGAGCCCAAAGAAAGAAAACTTTCTTTTCCTAACCCCAGGAATAAATTGTTTTCAGGATTTACCAAAGGAACATTCCTGACACAAATATCTGTGTCAAAGATGCTACCAAGACCTTGGCTTGGGATTACCTGTATACCAAGCATCAATATCCTCCTACCTGTGACAAAACAATGCCTTTGCCTGCTTCATCTCCTCCTTTTCCTCCTCCAGTTGATTGACCTGGAGGTCCTTGGTATGTATTAGCCTATGTTGCCATATATTATAGGTTAAACCATTTTGCTCCTTTCTTGGGTTTGTGCAAATTATGGGGATATCTAGTCAACACCTTAATGATTGAAATTCCTGTTGGGCATTCCCTTGTGGGTTTTCATCCATCTGCTCTCCTATATTACTTGGGTTTCTTCCTTCATCAGAAATAGATCCCTGGCAGTCAAGTAGGAAAGCTCAGAAAGCCAGAAAATCTTTAGCAAAACTGACTGATTTAACAGACTTGAATCAAAAGGTTGATCAAAAATGGGTTACAGCTGCTCCAGTTTGCTGGTCAAATATGATCCCCCCGTAAGTTGACATTGATAAATTGACGTAATTTAAGGGTCACCAGATATTAACTTATTTATCAGCATGATCATCAGAAATTGGTTACTCAATGGTTCTTTGCAACCTGGACTAGGTACTCACTTGAAAATGGGGAAGGAATAAGAGCTCAGGATACAGGCAGTATTACTTAGTCAATTTTTGATACATATTGAATAATTTCTAAAGTTTCAACTCTTAAAAGTCAAGTTTTCCCAAAATTTACTCAATAAAATCACATATCCCTTGGTCTAACTTTAATTTTAAAATGCATCCTGTAGTTGGATTGTTGCGATACATTCCCTACAATATGATTATCAGCTGGATCATTACTGGAAGATGGGGATCTGCAGTTAGGACTTTGTTGTTGGCACCACCCAATGCTAATTTCATGCCTACCCATCTTGGAGTTGTTCCTCCTGTCTTTGAAGCTGAAAATCTGGTTGTATCTCAATGTCCTGAATTTTTATTCTGAAGACACTCTGATGCTTTCACAGCTATTTATCTTGGGCTACTTTGGTTAGGATTAATTGTTCTACATAATCCTAGTAGCTCATCTGTAAATTTTACAAAACAGTATCTGAAGCCACATTGGCGGTTAATCATTAACTCTATGTGGATTTGGGTGGTGATTCCCCACCACTTAGATACGGCTTCTTACTATCCTGCAATTTCCGTCACATTACTCAACTCTTCTACATCTGAGTTTTTGGAAGCAGTTTGTCTTGAGTTTGTGTTTCTTTTCTCCTGTTCTTTTGAGATGTCTGAGTTCACCATGTTTATTTGCCATAGTTCTTTTCTGAGTTTTCAGTTTAGACTTTTCTTTAATTTGTGATTTCCATCTCCAGTTGCAGTTGTTTAGACTGGACCATCTGTTTCCTATTTCTGCCACGCCATGTCATTTTAGTGTCCAGATTATTTTCCTGCTTCATCTACTGATAAAATTTGCATGAAGATTTTTTAGCTTTAACATTCTATTCCAGTTCAAGACTTAGTCATAAATATCAAGTTTACATGTGATGACAAAGGTTTCTGAGGATGCTCATGAATGGTTGTTGTCTGCAGTGGAGCGTAATCCACATGTTTTAACTGAAAGAGCATCTTTGTATCCTTTGTTAAAAAATGTGTGTGTATCAATTTAGGAGCTCAAAGTATATTGTAAGTTGTACGCCTTTCAACAGGGTACTACTCCGCTCTTGATATTCCTTCCTCAGTTTCTTGCCTACTGCCGTACAATCAATGTCCCCAAGGTGAATAAACTCTCAGCGTTGCAGTTATTAGTTGACCAGACTGCCCAGGATTTGGCGGTTTGGGATTCCACATTAACCACAACTGTGTCCCTGGTAAGCCAAAATCTTTCTCTGGTCTCAAATTTGTTGAATTCCAAACAAGATGCAATGAAAATTGAAGCCAAACCTGCTGTGCGCTCCTAGTTTTCTGGTACTTGTTCTGCGGTGGTTTCACCCAGCCAGAGTCAGGATTGTTCTCCCCACATGTCTTCTCAGTTGCAATTGGCTATCTTGAACAAACCCACCAAGGTAAATGAAGCGCCAGTAGTGGCCGCCCCCAAGAGCTTGTTGGCTATGCTTCAGCACACCATACCTGCAAAGACTTTGGAAGTTGAGTCTGAGGATTTGCCTCTTGTTCCTATTGATTGTGATTCTCCTGTTCTTCCTGATATCATTCAAGAAATGATTGAGCGTTATTTTCAGAATCACCCTGCCTCCTTAGCTGCTGTCTGTGCCACTGAAGAGATGCAAGATCCTGCTAAGGTTGCAACGTTTGCAGCAAATAAATCTACTTCTGGTTACTTCTTGTTTTATGGTAGCATTGATAACAGTCAAACTATCTATCAGCCAGCCATTCTGTTGGATATAGGTGCTTCCAAGAACTTTATGAGTGTTGAGACTGCAGACTTGTTGCAACTTAAGTATCATCCTGGAATGCTGATTAGGGGTGGAAACTGTCAAACGTTTCCCTCTTTCCAACTTAAGAAGCCATTGACATTTGTAGTTGCAGGTCAACCTTTTACTGCAAGGTTAAAAATATGCCCTACTCTTATGCATCCTATTACCTTAAGAGTAGGCTGGTGGTGGGATCATAATGTATCAACCCTGCTAAAAGAAAATGAGCTACAAGTGGACCACTCTTTGGGCATATTCATCTGTATTCTGTTGTTGGGAATGTCAGAATTAGAACAGTCTTCCCAGAGATCCAGTTGGCCCCTGTTTCTACACCTGTTAGTTTATATTTACCAGCTTGCCTTCAACCCTGGTCTGCGGCATTTGACGTCACTAGGGGCGAGGTCCTTCCTAAGCATACTCAGTTTGACTTTGACTTTGACTTTAAAGTACTGTTGATCTGATTGTATTGCATCTCCTATTTACCCTTTGACCTTGAAGGAGGATGCATGTTTGGAGGAGTAGCCTCAGGGCATGTTGGCAAAAGGTTACATCTTTAAGAAGGCTTTGTCAATCTGCTCTCCATTGTTGTTTGTCCAAAAATCCAATTTGTCTCTTAGACCTTGTGTTGACTATGAAAATTTGAACAACATCACAATTCCTGACCCCTACCCTTTGCCTCTTGAAGCAAAAATTTCTTGGTGCGTTGAGAAGGCAACAGTATTCTCAAAACTTGATCTTTTGAATGTGTTCAACCAGATTAGTATTGAAGAAGGAATGTAATGGTTGGCAGCATTCAGAACTAAGAAGGGTTATTCCAGTTCTGCATTATACCTTTTGGATCAAAGAATGCCCCAGCTTGCTTTCAGCAGTTAATCAATTCAGTCTTGGGGGATCTCCTAGGTGTATGTGCCATTGTGTATATGGATGATATCTTGGTATTCTCTCCGGATGAGGAGTTGCATAAAGCCCATCTGTCAGCAGTTGTAGAGCGCATCCTCCAGGCCAACTTGATCATTAAAAGGAATAAGTGTGAATTATTTAAATGTAAGGTTATCTTTCTGGGTAACATTATCTTTGAGGATGGCCACACCATTGCCCCTGACAAGAAAGCTGCGTTTTGGGAGTATGCTACTCCTGTAATGGTATCCCAACTTTGTAGTTTCTTGAGAACTTGTACGTTCTTGAAGAAATTTACACCACACTTGTCTGAAGTGGCTGCCCCCTTGTATTTGGCTAGCGGAAAGACGACTTTGGTCTGGACGCCTGAGTGCGCAAACATGTTTGCAGCAGTCAAGACTCTTTTGTTGTCTTCATCTGTTTTGAAACATGTGGATCCTGAGCTCTCTTTTGTGGTTTCCACAGATGCCTCTAAATACGCTGTGGCTGGTGTGTTATTACAAACCGCTGGCAATGGGGATTAGAGACCTGTAGGGTACTTCTCCTGGAAGATGGAGGCTCAGGAACACATCTATATGATTTATGATAAGGAATTGTTAGCAGTTGTGGAATCCTTAAAACATTGGCACCACCATCTCATATCAGCGTGTTATCTGTTTGTAGTAAGGACTGTCCATAAAGCTCTTCTGTATTATTTTCAACCCAGGGTTTTGTCAGATTGCCAATCCAGATGGCATGGTGATCTGACAAGATACAAGTCTTGCTACAAGTTCATTAAGGGTGCTGTTAATCACATGACAGATGCACTGAGCAGAAACCCTTCCCATCTCCCAGATGCTGGTATGGATGCTAAGTTTAACACACACACTATGATTCCAGACAAGACTGTGGTTCCTTTTGTATTACCTCCACCTGCTACGCTGGCCACCATGTCCTTAACTGAGGGCACAGACTTAGACTTATATTCCAAAGTTAAGTTTCTGCAACCTTTGTCCAAAGGTTATGACAGGTTACTGGAACTAGCATGTGTACATCCGGTTGGCCAGTCACAGGGTTATCACAAGATAGGACCAATTTTATATCACCAATGTTGCTTGTGGGTTCCAGAGGGAACTATTCAGGATGGAATCATGGAGGCCCATCACACCTGTCCTACGGCAGACCACCCAGGGAAAAATAAAACAGTGGAACTAATCTGCCAACAGTTTTCCTGGAAAGGTTTGATAGTGCAGGTGGCAGCTTTTGTTTGCAATTGTTTGGTATGTGTTTGATCCAAGGCCAGTTATAATAAGACTACTGGTTTACTGGTTCCACTTCAGCCTGCTGCAGGACCCTGGACATCTGTGTTGGTGGATTTTATTGGTGAACTTCCCAATTCCAATGGGTTTAATGAAATCATGATGATGGTAGATTTTTTCAAAAAAATGGCACACTTTGTACCCTGTTCAACCACAATTACTTCAGTGGAAACAGTTAGGTTGTTTGTGAATAGCATCTTCTCCCTACATGGCATCCCAATGGAAATTGTGAGTGACCACAGACCCCAATTTATTGCTCAGTTCTGGGAAGCTTTTACTGGAATTCTTGGTATCAAATTTTGCCATTCCACAGCTTTCCACCCCCAATCTGATGGACAAACAGAGAGGGTAAATCAAAGTTTGGAGGTCTGCCTACGTTGCTACACTAATGCGCAACAAGATGACTGGTGTGATAATTTACCTATGGCAGAGTTCACATATAATAATGCCCCTCACACGTCAACTCAAGTCTCGCCATTATATGCCAATGTGGGCTACAATCCCTTGTCTAACATGTGTACTTGCTTGGTTAGCCTTGTGGAAGCTGCAACTGATCAAGCTTCTCATTGAAATAAATTCATCAGGAGCTTCAGGTTACTCTTGCCTCTGCTGTGACAACTTACAAGGAATATGCAGATTGCAAGTGCCAGGAAAGTCCAACCTACTGGCCAGGTGATCTGGTCATGGTGGATGCTCACAATATGAAACTGAAGGTCCCTTGCTGCAAATTAGGCCCCAAGAAAGTTGGTCTCATCAAATTTGAATGACAAATTGGTCCCTCTGCCTATCAACTAGATTTACCCCTGGCTTTTAAGATTTTTCATACCTCCCAGAAATGCTTACTTACGCCTTTTAAGGGTACTGAGATCCCTTCTTCCCAACCCATTCTTGTGGAAGGAGAACCTGAGTATGAGTTAAATTGTATTTTGGCTTCTTGTAAGAGTTGACAGTATCTGGAATATTTGGTGTCATGGAAGGGTTATCCTGATTCTGAAAACTCATGGGTCCCCCACTATGATTGCTCTGATTCCCCAGATCTTATCCAAGAGTTCTATGATTGTAACCCAACCGCCATTGGTCACCCCAAGCTTATCTTAGCTGCAATGAAACTCCCCCCCTGCCCACAAAAACTTCTCCTTATCCCATCTTCCATATGGTGGTATTGTGCCCCGGGCTAAAGCAGAGGGTAATGTCACAGTAAGTTCCATAATGCCAGGGATTATTTAGCTGAATAGGAAAGCTCGGAAATCCAGAAAACCTTTAACAAAACTGACTGATTTAACAGACTTGAATCAAACAGTTGATTGCAAATGGGTTACAGCTGCTCCATTTTGCCGGTCAAATTTGATTCCCCCCATAAGTTGATGTTAATAAATTGACGTAATTTAAGGGTCACCAGATAAGAACTTATTTATCAGCATGGTCATCAGAAATTGGTCACTCAAGGGTTCTTTGCAACCTGTACTAGATACTCACTTGAAAATTTGGAAGGAATAGGAGCTCAGGATCCAGGTGGTATTACTTAGTCAATTTTTGATATATATTGAATAATTTTCACTGTTTCAACTCTTAAGAGTTGAGTCCTCCCAAAAATTTACTCAATAAAAATCACATATCCCTTGATCTAACTTTAATTTAAGATACATCCTGTAGTTGGATTATTGCACTACATCCCCTACAATCTGATTCTCAGCCAGATCATTACTGGAAGATGGGCCCTGCAGTTGGGACTTTGTCATTGGCACCGCCCAATGCTGATTTCATGACTGCTGATATTAGAGTTGTTCCCCTGTCTTTGAAGATGAAAATCTGGTTATATCTCAATGTCCTGAATTTTATTCTGAAGACACTCTGATGATTTCACAAGCTATTTATCTTGGGCTACTTTGGTTATGATTAATTGTTCTACTTGATCCTAGTATCTCATTTGGAAATTTTACAAAACAGTATCTGAAGCCGCATTGGTGGTTAATCATTAAATCTATATGGATTTGGGTGGTGATTCCCCACCACTTAGAGATTGCTTCTTACTATCCTGTGATTTTTGTCACAGATGGGTCCTCTACCTAGATGTGGTACCCCAACACAGCAGATAAGATGTACTTGGACTGACCACATGGCAGTGTGCAGCAGGAAGAACCCTGATGATCAAGGAGAGATTGTCAGCTTAGCTTAGTTACAGTCCAGGCTGAAGGACTTGGTGTTTATAAAATTTTATTTAAAAGCCATTGTTACTAGTAAACATTGTTTTAAAGAAAAGGCAATGAAAGTAAACACTTTCTTGTTGGAAGTTAAAGGCTCCTGTGACAAATCCAGGTCCAAAAAATCCAACTTACCATTATCCTGCCCATGAGACTTATTACCATTACCTTCCGGTGACAAAGCTTTAAGGAGCTTTGTCTCCAGGGAGGCAATTTTATCGGATAACACTTTATTGTTGTCCTGCCAATGAGCCATAATTTCAACACTTTTTTCCTCTTGTGCTCTCAACACCTCAATTTCACAATTCACCATCTCTTTTACTTGTTGTAAGATTTCATCCCATCATACCAACAAGTTCCAAGCATCCCAAGCATAAAGTTGGTTCCCTTGAGCAGAAGTCCCTTCCTTTGCAAAGTAATTGGAATACAGCTCTTCAAACGCAGCCTTTACTTCTACCAAAGATTCCTCAGGCGCCGTCTTGGTAACCTCCTGACTAGCCCAAGCTTCCTCTAGAGAACTTGTAGGAACTTCCTTTCTGGCTGCTGCTGTTTCCATAAAAATTATTCCAAATTTTTCACTCTTAAAAGATAATAAAAAAGACATAATTGAAAAGTAAAATAAGGGGGAAGCATTGAAATTGACAATAGTATATCTATTGAAGTTTAGCTGTTTTTGCTTATATACCATTTGGGGCATATTTGGCTGAAAACCCCTCCAGTTCCTGAACCAACCAATGGTTCATATCACATGGTCTATGAAATTTGATCCATCTAAACCTAGATCTTTACCTAAAAGATCATTGATAATTCTCAGCCTATGAGAATTAATCTACAATGGGAGAAAGTCACCTGACTCCGTTTAACCCAATGTACCAACTCAGCATGAGTGTCAGAAACATTGACTCATCTATTCCTGACAACACCAAGGAATCACAATCCTCACTAGGGGGTATTAGCTCTCCTCCTGAAATGGGTCCTTCTTTATCTCCTAGAAATGACTCATTAGTTTGTAGCATGCTGAAAACATTACCTGAGCATATTGGGCATTCATCTCCAGGACCCCGCCTCTGGGACACAGCAGGAATTGAACCCGGGTCAACTTTCCCGTCGCTTAAGTCCCTATCTAAAGTTAATAGTTCAAATTTGAACTTACCTTTAAAACAAACCAAGATCAAGCTCTGTAGCCAATCAGGGTTTACTCTCGGGGTTTCAGGTTTCAAAACCGCCTTTGCTTTGCCTTTGAATTTGAGAGTTAAAACACCAAGCTCCGTACTTGGCGTTGAAGTAGATAACACCAAGTTATCTACTTCTGGTGGTATTAAACCATCAGGAGTCTCCCCCCAGCTTGTGTTTCCAACAGCTGGGGTAAATAATACCTAGCTGTTGGGGGCAAGCAGGGGATAATTTATAATTTTTAAAAAATATTACTTAAAATGTGATTTTTTAAATATTTTCCCTGCCAAGTCTTTCCCCCCAATTTCCCCAACATTGTTCCCCATTCTCCTTTAACACTACAATTTAAGAGACTTGAAGAGCCTATATATATATCCATTTTTCAAAGCTGATAGTTGTTCAGTTAATAAAGTTAATTTCTCTTACACCAGTTAATTCATTCTTGATTGTTTTCCCAGTCTTAAAATCCAACACCATGATACTACCCAAGTCTTCCCAATGGGGACCATTTGGGTACAAATGGTTGGTTTGGTTGCTCCTTGTCCAGTCCTTTACTGCAAGTGTATCCCTTGGAACCAGAGCCAATTCTGGTTCATCTCCTCCTCATTACCTTGACAAGTCATGGCGCCGAGTGATACCAGGCGTATGGTACACCACCACTCCATTGTCACAGAACCCCTATCACAGAGAAACCGCAGGTCATGGGGGCCAGTCAGCCTGCTCCATCCTTATTCCATCCCTTGGCTTTGGCTTTCCTTCTCAGTTATCTCAGGGCTTACTTTCTTTTGGGAAGATTCAATCCTCTTCTGGGTTGATATTGCCTGCTTGGAGAATTATTCCATATGGGAATGGTCTCTGTCCTCATCTGTTCTCTAGTCACAGGGTTGAATTTACCTGCAGCCATACACCTTTTGGGTGGTTTTTTTCCAAGCGGATGGGTTCCTGACAATGAGCTTCCTCAGCTCCCAGCGCCAAAACCCTATGGAATATACCCATTCCAAAACTCAGCTATCAATGTTTCAACTGGGAACCAGCTGATCAAACCTAAATCCTTAGACCATTGCCTCTATTTAGCTATTGTTGCATTTAATGGTTTTTAGCGTTAAAACCCCATTCAAACACTACAAAACTTG
>QTSX02000554.1:0-10943 GCA_014839935.2 Entomophthora muscae
ACTATGCTTTATTAGACTAAAAACTCTTAGTGAGCTAAGGGGTTTGAGGCTTGGAGCTGTCACAGCCATAGTTTTCCTGGATGTGGCACAGCCAAAGCACTCGCCACCTGAGGAAACACTAGCCCAAAGCACCTGCCCACTTGCAGTGATTGTAGATTTAAATCTAACAATTTGATCATAAGTAGGTGATGATACAGAAAATTGGTTTTGAGCAGGGTGTGGATGCCCCACACCCAATTTTCCCTTCTTTGACCTGTTGGTCACAAAATCCTGACCTCCTAAGAGGTCAGGTAACAGCTTACAGAACCACCATTGAGTGGTATCTGTAAGCTGACTAAATATTGTGTGCACAGGAGGCCACCTCATCAAGATGCATTCAAAAGCCTTAAGTAACAATTGTCCCCACCAAACTACCTTAGTAGTTTGATATTTTATCTTTGATTAATATCTTGCCTCAATGATTCACTCATTCCAATATTTCCCAATCAGATTTATAATAACCAGATTACTAGATTCTGCCTTCTCACCTCTACAACTTCCTGGTAATCTTCCTCCTCCTGCCAAAAATGATTCCTGAAACCCGCAAGATTGAATGTGAACCTATCTATGCTGCTGATTCCTTGATGTCTGAGCCAAATTAAGGTCTTCTTTATGTACCTGTGCATAATCTTCTGTTGCACCTTCCCATACTCACTCTTCAAAGGTTATCATTTCCAAGTAAACATGCCCTGTCTCCTCCTTATTGGTAATGTCATCATAATTTGGGTGTACATTTCCCATTTGATTGACTACAACAAGCTCTCACTCTATTTCACCTTGACAGGAGCAGCTAATCCAAGCAATTTGACAGAAAAACTGCTCCAGAAAAGCCAAAACCATTAAGATGGTACCCAAAAGCATAGTGTTTGGACCCTATTGTTTAAGCATTAATCACTGGAATTCATTAAAATTAAGATACTGCTATGGATAATATACTAAGTCATATTTTATTTTTTAATGTAAAAATTTTTCTTTTTAAACTTGTTGAATTTTTTGAAAATTTTAAAGCTAAAAAGCATTATTATTGCAAATGTATTTTTTATTGATGTGGGTTAGATGCCTGTTTGAATCTATTAGGTTTGACCAAAAACCTATCTGGTTTTAATTAGCATTGAATTTAATTTTTAGCTTTTGGAATTCCTTTTCATTTTCGCATAAAAAAGGAAAGTAAAAAATTAGAATTTGGCCAAATGACAGAAAATGGCATGTGGAGTTTAAAAAATGGTTTTTAGCTTAAGTTAAGCATTATTCAAACCAAGCTAGCCAAAGGAAATAAAACCAGACAATTTATTTTAAAATGAGTTGGCAGACAATTTTCCACGAAAATGACAGAAATTGGTCAACAGACAGAAATTGACGGAATACCTTCCTACCGAATTATTTAAAAGACGCAAGCCGAGGCAAAAGTTTTGTATAGAACTTGATACCTTTATAAAAAGCCTTCAGTCGGATGGATTCATCGATGGCATGTGCTTGAATAGGATGTTGATTAATAGGGGTAAGCCCTATAGCAGGGATTCCTAACTTTCGAAGATGTCTGGAGTCAGTGGCAGCTGGAAAAACGGCTAGCTTCAAAGGCAAGTTTAATTCATTGGCAGTTTCTTGAATGCTGCTCCAAAAGGCATTGCTGGTGGCGTTGGTTGAATGGGGTTCATCCTTTTTCTTAAACTCTAGTTTAACATCAGATTCAGAGGCCCACCGAAAAAGCATCTTCTCGATTGATGGAATATCAGCTAAAGGAGTTACTCTCAGATCAAACCAAGCTTCAGCGACACCTGGAACTACATTCAGTGCAGATCCAACCTTGATGATATCCAAGTTGATGGTGGAAACATCTCCTAATTGGAGGCCATGATTTTCCATTCGCCGGTTCTCCTGAAAGCGGAAAAGGCGTGCCTTAGCTGCAAAGGCCATCTACATTTAGTTAGCAATCGATTTGACATGATTCTTACAATCTTGTCTGTTGCTAAATCTGTGATGAACTGAGATGCATGACCAGAGTTTCCTTTAGCAGTGATTTTGAATCCTCTAAGAATTAATATCATAGGAAATACATGTTTACCTTTGAACTCTTTCGCTGTAGAAAGCAAGAATATCATTTCCATCGTTAAGAAACCCTGTAAAGTTTAGACTACATAGCATCCAAACTTAAACCTTCATCAAAAACAAGTCCAATGTTAGGGAATATTTTTGAGAATTCAGGAGATTCAGCTAAGCAACGCAACCCACGGTCGCCCCCGGTTTCTTCATCCGGGACAAATGAAAGTTGGATTGTACGTTGCGGCCCTTCTGGGAAAAGCCCTATAATGTTTCGGATAGCTTCAAGATACATGATCCCTAGAGATTTGCAATCCTGTGAGCCCCTCCCCACAAGGATGCTTTTCCCTTCTTTATCGACACTCAGTGTCGCATTAAAGGGATCGAATTCCCAATCGGCCTATAATTTTTAATTCTTGAAAAGGGCAATTGAATTAATAAAAATCGTTTCTGTTATAACTTTAAAGAAAATTAATTTTTTGATCAAAGAAGCTATATTATTTTTTAAATTAATTGTAGCTATAAAACTTTTTATTCACAAAGCACAAAATCTTAATTTCTTAAAACTCTAAAAGGTAATAAGTAGTTGAAATAGTAAAGAATTAAGTGTAAATTAGATATGAATTTTTCATAAAATATACTCACGAGCTCATAGCTCGGTAAACGTTTTAAGACGCAAGGCGAAATACTAGAAAATAAAAAACAACTTACTGCATTAGCAGGTACTACATCAGTATGTGAATTTAAAAGTATGGATGGCACCTTGGGATCTTGACCTTTCCAAGTCATTATACCTGTAGGCGGATCTCCTTCAGCACACTAGTTAAATACAGCTATGAGTCTAAGTGAATTAACTACTAACTTTACCCTAACTACTTTGAAATCCAATCCAATTTCGGAGGCATAGGCAGCTAGAAAGTCCATAGCCTCTTCATACTTGGGTGAAGGATTCGAAGTGTTAATTTGAATATATTTGCGCAATTTCTTCAAGGGTACATCAATCTTTGGCTCAGATGAAACATCTTCCAGTGAAAAAACAGATTGAATCCTTGAGCTAAAAACACCCACGTATACCAACCAAACCAAGAGAAGCAAATAACCTCGAAATATTGAAGCCTGCATTTATACAAAGTTTATTTTTTATCCAAATAAAAAATAATATGCCTGGTGCCTTGAGCGCAATTGGCATCCTGTGACGTGTTAGTATACTCTTGATATTTCTTGGAAACCATCCAGCCAGTCAAGTAGGCTTTAGCTTTGAGTTTGTTAGAATGCGGTGAAAAATTAAAGCCTCGCAAGCTTGGCAAAATTTCTACAAAATATCAAAGTATTTCCATTCAAGGATTTTACACATTAATGTTATGTATACCAATTAATTTAATTAAATATAGGCAATATCTATGCAAAACTAGAATCCGCAGATCTTCAAAATGACGTAAGCAAATGTGGTCTTCTAATAATGAGCCAGATTCAAGCTAGGCTTTCTAATTTTTCACCACAGCCAATATAAATAGTAAACTAAAATCTACGCTTTTGAATGATGCAATTAGAATTGTAAAGCCCCAGTATTGATTCAACCTCAGATAAGTGAGCTAAACATTAACTTTCACAAAGCAAGAAATAGTTTTTTTTATAAAACTGGAACCTTCAAAAAAGTAAATGGATAGGGTCAAGTGAGACTTTTGGAGCAGTGTGAAGCAGGAAAACTATCGATGTGCTATAATGAACTTTGAGGGAGAAAATGTCAGCTTGAGAGGAAAATATAATTTTGTAAATTTTCAAAATATGGGTTCTTAATTGTGCTATAACTTTGAAAAAGAAGGTATACAACTTTGAGGCCAAAGCTGGTATTACATTGTTTTACAAAAAAGGCAACATGAGACTCTGAAAAAGAAAATTTGTAACTTCAAGGCCAAGAAATAAATGCTTTCACTTTAAAAGCTGATACCATAATCAAGCAAGCTCTTAGAGAAAGAAAATATAATTTTGTGAGTTTAAGCAAATAAATTTGAGGATAATATAGCTTAAGCAGAAAACCAGAAAAATAAAGCTTAAAATAATAAAATGTTAATCACCAGATAAAAAAACTAGAAAAACAAACTATAAAGGACCCAAAAACTCCAGAAAAAAATTATGGCTAATGAAGAATTTTTGAATTGACTTAAATTAGTTTTACAGTAAATTACTTAGTACTTGGCTCTCTGGTTAGAATATTGTTACTCACACTCCTTGTTACTTATCTGAGACTGGTATTAAGCTATTTTATTAGAAATAACTTCTTTCAATTATTAATTTCAAAGGTCAGTGATTTCATATTTAGACATATGATAAAGATTACATATACTATAGTGTAAATAATTCAAGTATTAGTCTGTGTTTTTTGCAACCAAATAAGCTAACTTAGTTATCAAAAACATATTACAACATACATAAAAAACTCATTGATCCACTTTATGACAAGTCTAATGGTATAACCTCACCTTTTCAGGACCGGAAATTTAAGTTTCAACTATTATTTTCTATTTCATTGATATTTATGCCAAGAATTCTGTTTTGACAGTTCATTTCTTCTCTTTTGTCTTTGATTAATTATACTTTCATCTAATACTGAATCATTTCAGCCCACACTAGTGCCAGCTAAAAGCTCTCAATTCCATATTTCATAATCTTACTTTTGAAACTATATTTTTTAAAGTTATCATTCAATATTGCTTAATCATGATTTTTATCATCTTTTTTCACATAATCAGATATAAAGGCTCTCACATGCAATGACCTGCCTTTAAAAAGACGGAAGTCTTAAAACATATTTTTGAATAAATTACTTTTCTTCTCAGGGAGCCAACTGAGGGATGGTGCACTGATGGATATGGGCAGTGAGGCTGTCATGCCTTAGAGTAAAGCCTACTACAGGATTGGGGCTAACATAATAATGCATGATAGTAAGTAATCAAGCAGAGATCAGGGCTCATAATTGGGAGCTATGCACCATATCAAGCCAGTCAAAGTAAAATACATGGCTTCAAAGATCTGGGTGGAGGTGGTTTTATTGGAAACAACAGAATCTTGTGGGCAGTTGGGCAGCAGGTGAGAGGTGAGATCATAGGTACTAGATAAGCTAGCAGATAGTTATACTTGTTGCAGAAAAGTCTGGGCTAAACGGTACACCAAGTTTGTTATAGGTTGAATTTTTTTGTGGGTTTTCAGTTCTGGCAAATAGGTCAGAGATAAGGTTATTCTCTTGAGTAAAGTCATAGTAGGCAGGATTCAGAGAATATGATAAAGATAGACAGGACTAAAAAAAGCACTGGCTGGAAAAATACTTGGAAAGAGCAGCTGCAGGATTGATAAGCGGGCTGACAGGGGTGTCAGAGCTTGTAGATATGATATAAAGATAATAATAAAACTAGATATGACAAAATCTGGGTGAACCAAAAGTTTATTACACTTTATTATCAGAATGATGATAGAGCTTGGCCTTAACCTGGCAAGGTATAAATACCACTTATCAGGTCTTATTCTTAGATCAAGTTTCTGAAAACTTGGGCGGGCTGACAGGGGGAATTTAGGAAAAGTCATGATGGCATCAGGCACAAGAGGCTGTTATTGGCTGGTTCTGAGAAATAAAAGTCTAAACCCTTCTTTTTACTAGACTGACTAAAAATGATAAGAAAAGACTCTGGACATGTGTTACTTCCTGTCTTTGGATATCATTTGGGTGATTTGATTGGTGAAACAATAGATTTCACTGTTCAAACCATTGTTATTATTGACTACTACTTCATAGTAACTTTTGGTGTCATATATTGCCTTTTTGCTTGCAATTTTTTATGGTTTGACAAGTATTTTTGCATTGGTGAGGTTTTACTCAAATCATCTTCATATTTGAGCCCAAAAAATTCAGGCAGCTGGCCTCTGGGCCCTCTGAGCTGGCAGGCTACAGAGGGTGAGAGTCAGGATTTGATTCTCACTCTTGAACTTGCTTGATTTATTAACAGCAAAATATTGTTTGTGAAAATATTTTTATCAAAAATGGGAAAATATTAATATTTTAAATCTTAGTGATTATCTTTTGACTTTGGGTTAAACCTCCCACTTTTTTGTACTTTATGTTTGCTATACCCTTTTTTGCTTTGATTTACACTCATTTTAGATGACACAATCTTCAAACTTGCTGTTAGTGTCTCTACTAATTTTTAAGCAATTGTCAAGCTACAATGATCCCTAGTTATTTTAAACCAACATAAAAAATAACATCTCTCCTTTTTAAAACAATTATGTTTTAATATATGTTTTTTCTTGATGATCTATAACAGTGTCACAAATGTTTTCAAGTTTTATTATAAATAAAGTACTTATTTGAAGAGTCAGCTTTAGCTGAAATTCTAAGTGGCTCCCCAATTTATTATTTATTTATTTATTTATTTTTAACTTTGAATTCCTCTAATATTTTATTCCTGTTTTTTAATTTGTATTTAGTAGATTAGAATTTGACCATTTTAAATTTCAATGGATTTATCAAGACAGCAAGCACTAGGCTTGCTGTAATTGTTGCTTTCAGTAAAGATATAATTTTATCTTTCATTTTGAGATATTTTTATGAAAATATCATAATATTGAAATTCTCTCAGTAGCCAATAAATCTCTTTTAAAAACATTATTTTACATGTTATATTTAGGCTTAGTTGACTCAATGATACATATTTTCACTAACTATAAGGTTTTTAGCTGGATTGCTTAAATTACTACTTTAAAAATTCATAACATTTTTATATCTGTTAAACTTAAACTCTAATGCTTTTCACACAATTGTTTATCATCTTGCACCTATGTAAGGAAGACCCTAAATCACAGTCCTACTATTTTGAGTAATTCAATTTTCTTCTATTTAGACTTTAATAAAAACTATCATCTTAACCCTAGCTGTAACTTTTAATCTTATAAAAAAGTAATTATCAGTGTAAGTTAAGCTCAGGCTTTGATACAGATGTAGCTGTTGTTGAAAAGGTCTGAAGTCTTACATCACATAAATTGCAGATGTGAAAAATTGTTGACCAGGGATTATGAAAAGCCTAATTTATTAGGTAATTAATGACAAATTGATAAGGGCCAATCAATTACCCTTTCATAAATTAGTGTCATTAAAAGTACATTAATAAATGTACAGTTAGTAATTCATGATGTTGTTATTGTGATTACTTACACCACACCACTGCCACCCTAGATAATGGGCGCTAGACACTAGCAACCTCAGAAATGCACACCACATTGCCAGCAGTAATTATTCTTGGCACCAGAGCGCGGCTACAGTTTACATCAAGCGCCAGGATGCCAGCACAATTATTTGCAAACGCCAGAGCGCCACAATAATTAACATTGAGCACTGAGATGCCAGCTTTTAGGTGGAATTACGCCAAGGCACCAGGCTGAATTCAACTAGTTGATTTGACTCCCAATCAAGGTTAATTATAGAAGTGATTATACACCAAAAAAAGGATAACTGATTAATGTGCTAGCAAATGGTGTCCTTATGCTAGGCATTGTGGGATTGTGCCCTAAAATGAAAAGTTGTCCCTTTTTCTGCCAACATAACCAAGACCCTACAGTGTGCTGAAATGTCCTAGAAGACATTGTCAGTGACTAATAATTATTAATATGATAATACCCCTATATAAGGTGTTGGTAGTAAATGCCAGGAGGTAGAATTTTTACCTACTTGTATAGGATCAAATAAAGTTATTCATTACAAATCAAGCTGGTCAATGTCTTTAGAATTCTCATATTCAAAGGCATATAGCAAGTGTGTGCCCCTGTCTTCCTAAATCTTCTGTTGAATCTGCCAGCGTACACTAATTTTCAACAGCAGTTATAGTAACACACCATGTTTTCTTATTGGATATAAACCTAATTTATATGTAGATCTTCAAATTCATGCATAGTATTGCTAATTGCTACCTTGGTTAATAATACATTTTCTATCACCTCAGTAACATGATAGTTTTTCCCAGATAACATAGAAGTTATTGCTCTTTTAAATAAAGAACAACTAATCATAGTTTTTTCTTGTTTTTTTCTTGGACTTTTATCTTCTCTCAACTCTCCAAGTGCTGAACTATAAACAGATCAGCTGCAATTTTTATCATTGCGAGGTGAAAAACATGAAGAGCAATTTATAAGTGGATCAAAACAAATTAAAATCAGTTAAATAAAATCCAATTGCCGGAATATCTTAATGACCCTATTTTTTGATTAATTGGATATTAGGGTTAGACCATTTGCAAACCTCTTTGATGATCTGAGCTAACATGCAGTCGGATCATCATTGATAGTAAGTTAATACTAGCTTCACAGCTACTAAAGATGCTGTTTTATTGGCAATAGTAGCTACATTTTTTTCTTATCATCATGATTATCTCTGATGATCAGGCCTACACTTTTATATTTATTGCTGGTGTTAAATATATAATTTTGGAAGTATATGATATGAGAATAAGGGGAAGATTTAGAGGAGATGGATCCCCTTATTAAAATAAAAGAAGAGCTCTATATAGCTGATAGTATGCCACATATTGTCCATGTAGACCATGGTCTTGAAAGAGGGGATTCTCTAGAAAATTAAGGGGCTGGCCTTAGTATGACATCTGGATTAAGTCTTGAGGCAACTTTTCTACTCAATAGTTGAGTTGTTTCTTGGAGAAATGTTTCCCGAGAGAGGAATCAATGATGTTGCAAACTTATAGAATCTATTTACTTGGTTAGTTATCAAAGCCTAATATAATCAGACTAAACAAGGGTCTTTAAAAGCAAGTATTTTCAATAACAGTTTATCTCTTGATTTATGTTTACATGTAAACCAGTTTTTAAAATATGTCGACTTGGGGGTTATTTTTTTCTTAATTCTAGGTTGGCTATGATTTCAATACTAAAATTGTCTTGGTTGCTGTTAAAGGCAAATGGGATTGAAAACTTGAAAAAGATAAGTTGGCACCCTGTTTGTTGACAAAATATAGACTATAGATAGTGTAAGTTTATATCAGAGTTATTAATATAAGCCTACCCATATGAATGGATTTTGTTCGACTTTGAGGCCATGTCAAGTGATAGTAGCCTGGGTTTAGCTTCTTACAATGTATCAACTTAACCAAATCGACAAAAGATTAAAAGCATTTCCTAGCGTAAAATCAAATAACCAGGATATCTGGCTTGAAATCGCTTGTGTATCGATAATTATAGTAAATATTATGATAACTTGATGCTTATTTATGTGATGAGATTCTACCCGTTACAAATACCAAAATATGACTTAGTTAAAGCTATAGCGACCCCAGACATTAACAGCATTCGATTTGATGCTATAAATACTTAAGAAAAGAAATGTTGGATGGATAAGGTAAAAACCAAAGGAAATAGTTATATTCCATCTTTGAAAGGCTCCATAAAATCAATTTCCAGGGATTTAGGAAACTTTCTTAGTCGAAATGTAGGGGTCTAACACAGTGAGAGCCATGCAGACAAATCAATTGTATCTGATCACAAGATCAGATAAATCGACCTGGGATCCAGGTTCAATGGAATGTTGGCTGGCCCGAGTAAATAAACTATAAGATTGGAGAGTTAAATCAATTCTTTTGATAAAACATAAGACTTACTCAGGAGTCATGATGCGATGGTTAAAGATTTTTTCGGGGTTCAAGATCGATTAATCTTTAAAAAATAAGACACACGTCGCCCAAAAGCTTACCTGCGACGCGCACGCTCTTGTGCTTCTCTGATGACTATTGTATTCTTTCTCAGCGATTCTTCTTCGCTTTCCATGTTATAAGCGATCCAGCGAGTTACCGGATGTACTTCCTTGAAAAAAGGCTTCAGCATATCGCCAAAGAGAAAAGCTAAGAGCAAAAATAAAAATCAAATACCTCTTTGTAGTAGTAATCATCAAATTTGTTAAGAGCATAAAGTCCGATTAAACCAAAGGCACTTCGCTTCCACCACACACTTTTGAAAACTTTCAGGAAAGGAATTATTAATCCTATTAAATTGAAGTGTTTCTAACTTACCTGGCTCTTCAAATACAAATTCTTCAGGAAGCTTGGGATCATTTGAATGCGATGAGCCAAACCGCTGATGGACTAAAGGCCGAAGCAGCCCCTTTTGAGAGTGCTAAAATTAAATTAATCATACGCAGATTAATTTTAAAATAATGATTGTTTTATTTTACTTTACAAATGCGTGCACACTTGGAAAGAGCGCTTGCCATATTGCCTCAGACTTAGAAACGAAACTCCTAAGATATACAGATTGATCTGTGACTTCTATCAGAAGTCACAAATTTGGCTGCTGCTGACATTGGCTAGATTCCTTTTACTGGATGGGGTTCGCGTGACGGGCCAAATAGTTACGTTTGACTTTTGGAAAGCTTTACTATAAATTTATTCATCCCGTTCAGATAACGGCAAAAACTGCCATATTATCGACGTCCATATCACATGCATCTAGCGGAATTATTTTACATTATAATTTCTATTCAATACCGTTACCATTTACTATTAAGGCTCGCTCAAGTTTCTTTTTGCAATTGTAAAAATACAATTGATTCATAAATAGCTTCATGTCCCACTTATCAGATTCAAAGTGGTTTAGACAGTGTTGAATAATTTTCTCACAGGGAGGGAAAACTTCATAATTTTGATTATGTTCGTTATGGTTTGTGAAGTATGTTATTATTTTTATTTCAACTTGTGATAGAAAGGCAAAAAACTTCCTATGAGTCTAGTTCAACTTTCAAAGATGGGATGAAGTAAAGGAACCTTTGAATAGCCCTTCATCCACCGATAAGACGGGCTCGAATGTGTATTATCAATTGGCTA
>QTSX02000555.1:0-10883 GCA_014839935.2 Entomophthora muscae
ATCCTGGTGCAACAAACCACCAGGATGACATCCAGTGCGCAACTGGGATGGCCGCTCAGAGAGGGGACCACAGAGAGGACACCGGGGACAACTGGGGGAAGTAGGCATTCAAACCCATTAGAATCAGGCCAGTGAGTAAACAGGGAGTGCAGTAGGAGCAGGGGAGGCCACCTTGGAGGACCTGGGGGTTACCACATTCTTCTGAACCATGGAGGGGAGAGGAGGTGTGGGGGGCACTACCTCTTCAGAACTAAGCAAAGCAAGCTCCACAACGTCCAGGTTAAGATTGTCACATGTCAGGCTCTTAACCACAGCCTCTCCAGAGAAGAAAAGACTGCTGGGGAGGTCCCAGAGACTGGCAGGGTTGCTACCTACCAGACAGGCTGATGAGGAGATTTTCCCCCACAGGTCAGGGGAGGTGGACCACAGAAGCAAGAGAAACAGAGCCAGGGAAAAGACAACAAATTTAAGAGCCAGCAGTATCATAGAAAGAACCAGCACAAAATTTGGGGTAGGATGGTATAGTTTCTGGAGAAAAAGGAGAGAAAATGGCAAGACTAGGGTAGTCTTTGGAAAATCCTTGGGAAAACAGCAGAACAGGTTTGGGTAGCCTCGCTGTTGTCTTGGGGCCCTTGGATTATAACTGCAAGCAAAAGCAGGTTTAAAAACAATGATTTTTAAAGGAAAATTCAAGATAATAATAGAAATGATAGGAAAATTCAATTGAAATTTTGAGCTTTGAACTTTGATTTTGAAGGCAAGAGCAAAAGAGACAACAACTAAGTGAAAGAACACTTGTACAAGGAGCCAGAAGAGAAGCCAGGTTTGAAACCGGCTGGCTAAAGGTAAGCTTAGGGCAGGGGCTACACTCTAATATTTTGAGCTTTAGGGACACAACTGGTTCCAGGCAACTCAAAATTAAGAAAATTAAGGTGCAGGTGACTCCAAACATTAATGTAAGTGTAAAATAGACAAGCAGGGGACTGAAAGTCCCCTTGCTTGGTTAAAAGAAATGGATTGCAAAAAACTGGTCACATGACAGTTGGGGGTGAGCCTAATTGGCTAGGTACAAAACTTTGCTGGATGGGCTCAGGGGGATTGGAGAGTTTTACTCCAATTTCCGAATTCAAATCTGATTGGCTGGAAGAGATACCAGGCATTTGGGGGTCAACTGGGTTATCAAGCGTCAATGTGGCAGCACCTGACTGGGTGGATCTGATAGTTTTTAAAACAGACAACACCAGGCTAATAGGTAGTCCAAATTAACCAGGGTTTCTTCCCAGGAAGGAGCAACCAAAGGCAGGGATTCCACAGGATAAGCCAGCACAAACCTCTCATCAACCGTGTGAGCTAAATCATTCAACAAATGGAGGGGTTTGGCAGGCGTTTTGGGACCTTTCTTGGTACAACAGGGAAAGATTGAGCGGTCCAAAGCCAGAGGTGGCAGTGAATTTACACAATCAGACTTAAGATCTGAAGTCATGTGATTTTACCCTTCAGCACACTCCCTCTTTTACACAGCAAGGGGACTTTCAGTCCCCTGATTGTCTATTCCCAATTTTAATAAACTTTTGAGCTTGCTACACCTTTTAAAATTTCATAGAGGTCTTGAGACTCTGTTTTGAGCCCCTATAGTTTAGAGATTAAAAGTTTTAGTTTTTTTGTTGAAGCTTACCTTGCGCCTACCTGCTTTGAACCCGGCATCATTCCTGGGTCCTTCAGAAGAAGCTTGGACGTATAGTTGTTGCTCTTCTTGCTTTTGCTTTTGAAAATTGTCTTCAAACCTTAAAATTTTAATTGACTTTCAATATAAAACTTACATTTATTTTGAATTTTCTTTGATTTCTTTGATTTAAAACCTGCCTTTGATTCTATTTTGTTTTAAAGCCACCCGAGACCACCACCAAGTTTCCCCTGTGCTCTCCTGGCACCATTTTTTTGCACCTGTTTGTGGATCCCCCTGACACACATTTTTTATTTGTTGTTGCCCTGGGAATTCTACCCTTTTACTCAGAACTTTGTGTAGAACACAGCTATGATACTTCCACTTCTCAAATTTGTGGTGTTTTCTTTGGCCCCCTTTTTACTGCTTCTGTGATCAACTTTGCCAGAGTTATGATCCAAGATTTCCTCTTCTGCTTGTCTCGTGGGTGATAACCCATCCCGCCTCCTGGATCTCCCTAGTGATCTCCTGTTCTCTGGGAAGGCCGTGGTAAAGAGTTTAACCTGCAACAACCTGGATCTGGAGGCTGCTGGTTTCACCCAGTCCGCTCCTGTGGTCAAGGAGAAGTTGGTGTCACCCATGTCTAGCCCTGAGAAGCACAACTTGGCGCCCCAAGGCCCCCGCAAGGCCCCCTCCTGCTCCCACTTGTACGCCCTGGTTACTCACCAGTTTGGTGTTGATGGTATTGAACACCTACTTCCCTCAGCTATCCCCTGTGTTGTCCCTGTGGTCCCCCCTTCAAGAGGCTGTCCCAGTTCTTCACTGGGCAGTATCCTGGTGGTATATTGCACCAGGATGAGAGCCAAACTTAGTTAGTTTAGCCCCCCTCTCTTATACAATTGGCTAGGAGGGTTTTTTCTGTGGAGCAGCCATTCCATAGGTGGCAGCAAGAATAACTTAATCCTGAATAACGTGCTCTATTGAGCTGTATCCAGGGGTAATTTTTTTTCCGTCTAATAAATGGTGCACTACATCCAGTTTTATTATCACATCAGAGTTGTTTCAGGCTTCTGCTTTAAGAAACATCAGTACAACAAGACCTAGGTAAATAATCAAGTGAAGTCTCTTCCCCACAAACAGGACAGAGAAATCACAAAATTTATTATATAAAGTACTAATTTTATTCTTAAAGGACGTAGTGGCAAAGGTTTTTTACATTGTTTTTGGTATACTAGTATTGTCAGAGAACTAGGAGGCCCCAAAATCTCCAAGGACTCCTACAACAGCAGGCATGACAGCGGCAGAACTTTAGTTAAGTTTTTTATTTTTTCATTGAAATTTTTCTAGGATGTGCAATAGTGTGTGTTGGTGGGGTAACAGGAACAGACTTCTTCTTGTCCTCTTTCCATCTCAGGTAGGTTTTGGTAAGGCATAGTTTGGATAAAATCCCAGACAAGCATGAAAAAGAGCTTGTGGAAGCCAGGGAGCAGAACATAGTGGTCAAGTTGCAGGTTGGGGGCCACAGCCAAAGCCAAGACCCGCCATTTGGTGACATCTTGCTTTGGTTGGAGTGTGTAAGTTGTTCTTGTTTCATAGGATAATTTTATTTAATTTTTAATCATTTTATAGGCAGCGGCTGGCATCAGGACCAGCTGACGCCCTATGTGAGGGATGTAGTTGCTGTAGAATGTTTGCAATATGTACAGTTTGAGATACTGGCAGACTTCTCCTTCTGTTTCTTCTAAATAAAAAAGTTAGTAAATCCTTTTATTTATTTGATATTATATTTTCTACTTTTCTTCTATATCCTTACCTGTTGCCCCTTGATGGGGGCTACTTAATGGGACTTGTCACTAGTTGGTTGCTGGTCTTCTGTTGGTTTTTGTTTCTTTCTATTTTTTAGCTGCTCAAACATCTTGGGGTCCTTTGACCATGCCTCCACAGTTGCAAACCCCTGTGGCTTGAATTGTAGATTAGCAAAAACATCCTTTTGTAGGTTTAGAGCCTGGTTGCAAGTTTGTCAGTAGCATTGGGAATCTTATTCACAGCCTTCACAGTAAGTTTGTATAGTTTGCTGCTTTCTAACACCACCTCCTTTAGCATGTCCTTACCTTTTGATTGACCTCCTTGATTTTTGCCACTGCCGCATTCAATTCCTTTATCATTGGCTCCAATTATGTCATGTTTTCCTTGGACTTATCCCAGCTCTTTTTATACCAATAAAATGTCCCAATAAACTATATTTATTCTATTGTAGCTAATAGAGTTCAAATAAATATATCTTGATTTTACTTATAATTTTTTATTAGCTTTAAATGCAACTAATCATTTGATATTGATAATATGTATATTTATTATATATAGCAACCCATTTCTAGTATCATGAACAACATATTTTGTCATATACATGTTTTTTCCAAGTAAAACATGATTCATTATTGAATCAATGTGCCAAGGTTGACCCAAAGCACATATTTATTAAAAGATAGCCACTTTCTCAGGTTATATGTAGATCATTTATTTTAGGGATATATGTGTTGTAATAGGTTATTTCAATTAATTAAACTGCTTTCTATTATAACTTTAATATATTTGAAGCGCTACAAGAAAGCAAATTCTAAAAACTACAAGTGTTATGGACCAGCCAATTGGAATGGGCGCACATGAGGTGTCTTTGTGTCTGGTCTGAGCCAAGCACAAAGACACCTCATGCTGTAAAGCCCCAGAATATGAGGGAGTATTTTAGCAAAGTAGGGTACCAAGTTAGCAACTTGGAATCCTGTGAGCGCTGTCACAATGGGGTAGACCGTCATCATCCATCTGAAGACCTTGACGTGTACATTAAATCTTCCAAAATTGCCGGCAAAGTATGTAAGCACATAATATACACAGGTGTATATAACTACAGACTGGGTGGAGCAGGGCAACACCAGCGTGGGCCAGGAGTACTGCTCTGAGGAGTTTAGCTGTGCTGGGTCCTTGTAGAAGTACTTTTTGGGTGGTTTATTGTACGGCCCATGCTGGTGATTGTATTGATGGCCCCCAATCCCAAGGCAGGCTGTGAGTACAGCTGAGAAGATTAAATGGTTCATCTTCTGATCCTGGGAAAGGGCAGACAAAGCTTAGTGTCTTTAACTTTCTTGTAGAGTAAAAGTTCTGGTTGATTTATGTGATACTATTGAGGGGTAATTTCACTCAATGATAGCACAAACTATCATCAAGTGAATTGGCTTTATTATATACTATCATCCTTGTGGTGGCATGAATAGAGTAAAACACTAGACAGGGAATCCCAAACACTTGGTGTTGTCTGGAATTCCCTTTTGGGAGGGGAATTTGTAGTGGTGTGCAGGCAATGAATTGTTATTTCTGGGCTTGCATTGGCTTGGTGTATTATTGGATGCTTTCATGCATCCAATTTTGAATTCTGCAGTTAATGCAGAAATGGATGGGTTGAGTAGCTTGTCAGCCCCTCCCAAATTTGGGTAGCAGTTTCCCCTCCATTTGGGTTTGGGGAAATTGCCCTTTTGGGTTTCCCCATTTGGAAATTTCCCCATTTGGCGGCCTGGGTGGGGGACTAGCTATCAGTGGTGAGCGGGCGCCTGGCAGTCAGGCGGCCGGCTGTGCGGCCTGCAGACGGGGTATAAAACCCATCCAAATTAAAATTCTGATTTTTAATTCTTGTTTTCTGGCCCCGGCTTCCTGCGGCAGTTTCCCCAATAAGGGGGAACTGCTGCCATTTTTTATTTTGTTTTTTATAATTGATTGTAAACAAAATATTGTCCTGGACTACAGTGTTTTCAGAAATATTCCTGAAAGCCGCTTCTCCTTCCCTTCTTGGCAAACCTGTCTGTTGACGGTACTGGGCAATAAGGTCAGGGGCGTTGGCAAGGTCTTCACTGGTTCCCATGAGTTTGATTCCAGTGGGTACCCTACCCATGAAACTAGGTACTGGACCTGGTTGTAAACTTTCCTGTATCCTAGTATGGCCTCCACTTCCCACTCTGGGGTGTGTTATAGAATTGTTGGCAGGGGGTTGCTGTCTTTAGTCTGATGAGCGTGGGGACTTCCTCTTTCTGCCTCTAGTTTGGATACATGGAAGACGCTGTGGGCACTAGAGCAATCAGGGAGCTGCACTCTGTATGTTGTGTCAGAGATTTGCTGGAGTACTTTGAGGGGAACAATACGGCGGGGTTCTAGCTTTCTGCCCACTTGGTTAATCTTGAGATTCTTGGTGTCAAGATACATGTTGGAGCCTACTTCAAACTCTGGGTTGGTACGTTGGTGTTTGTTGGCTTGGACCTTGTACTTTTGTTGGGCCTCTCTGAGGTTACTCTGTAGATGTTTCTGGGTATCCCTTAGGTTTTGGAAGTACTTGTTGGCTTGAGGTACGGCCCCTGGGCAGCCTTTAGTGTGAATTCTTTGCGGAGAGAAACTGTAGTTGGCCGTGAATGGGGACATCTTGGCTCCCAAGTGGTAAGAACTGTTGTAGCTAAACTGGGCCAAGGGTAGTAGTTCCGCCCAATTATCCTGCTTAGTGTTGACGTAGGCGCAGAGATAAGTTTCCAGTATCTGGTTAACTTGCTCTGTTTGACCATCAGTTTGAGGGTGGAAGGCTGTTGACAGGTTGAGCTTTACTTGGAGTTGTTGCATTATTTTGCCCCAGAATTTGGAAGTGAACTGGGTTTCTCTGTCTGAGACAATGTCTTTTGGGAGACTGCGGTGGCGGTAAATGTGGCTAAGGAATAACCAAGCTGTGGCAGTGGCCAACATTCCTGATGAACAAGCAATGAACTATGCAGCTTTGGTGAGGCAGTCCATAATAATCAGAATCCCTGTGAACCCTTGACTGGGAGGTAGGTCCGTAATGAAATCCATGGAGATAGATTCCCATGGCATGGATGGGATTGGAAGGGGATGAAGCAAACCCTGTGGCTTCTGTGTGGAGTGTTTGTTCCTCATACATGAGACACATTGTGAGATGTAGTTCTTTACTTGGGGAAACATGGATGGTCACCAGTAGCTGATTCAAAGACGCGCCATAGTTTTCTTGATTCCTCTGTGACCACCTAGCAGGGATTCATGTAACTCCTGTAGGACCTGATTCTGAATGGCTCCTGGGGGTACCAACAATCTATTGAGTCTGTAAAGGAAGCCCTTGTGGATTGAGTAGTTGGGGTTGGGTTTTGCAGAGTTCATTTTGTCAATTAGGTCCTGGATGAGTGGGGAGTCCTTCTGGGCATTCTTCACCTCCTCCTCCAAGGAAAGTGGTTGGGAGGCCCCAAGGAGGGCCATAATAAACTGGTTGGTGTCTAGGACTGGTTGGGTGTTGAAGTGGCTGTAGGACTGGTCTCTGTCATTGTGATCTTCTTGTCTGCTCAGGGTGTCTGGTGCTTTGTTGGTGTGCCCTGGGATGTAACTGATTTTGAAGTTGTAGGAGGACAAATCCAGAGCCCATATGGTAAGTAATTGGCAGATCTTCCTCTTCTCTGTGAAGTATAAAAGGTTCCTGTGGTTGGTACGGACAATGACAGTGTTCTTGGCTCCTTATAAGTATTGTCTCAAGTGTTTGAAAGCTTTAACTATGGCCATGAGTTCCTTTTTGTACACATTGTAGTTTTGTTCACAATCCAGAAGCTTCTTAGAGAAGTATGCCACAGGGTGGTATACTCCAGGCTCCCCTTCCTGAAGAAAGACTGCGCCTAAGGCAAAGTCTGAAGCGTCAGTCTCCAAAAAAATGGAGCTTGGGGTCAGGTTGTTGGAGTACCAGGGCTGTTGTGAAGGCGGTTTTGAGGGTCTCAAATGATTTCTGTGCCTTCTCTGTCCAAAGGAAAGGTACACTTTTGGCAGTCAAGGACGTGAGGGGTTCTGTTATATTTGCAAAATTCTTAATGAACTTACAGCAAAAGTTAGCCAACCCCAGGAATCCTCTCAATTTTGATCAGGTGTCTGGGATCTGCCATTCAATTACTGCTGCAATTTTGGATGGCACAATGGCAAAACCGCCTTTCCAGATTGTGTACCCCAGGAATTCTACCTCTTGTTTGAGGAACTCACATTTCTCCCTTTTTCAGTATAGCTTGGCCCAGCGTAAGCGTTCCAGGACCTTCTTCAGGTCATATAGGTGTGAGGCTTCATCCTTGGAGTACACTAGAATGTTGTCTAGGTAAACCACTACACAGACATCCAAGAGGTCAAAGAGGATCTTGTTCATCAGGGCTTGGAAGAAAGAGGGTGCATTGTAGAGTCCAAATGGCATGACCAGGTACTTGTAAAGGCCAAAAACTGTTCTTACTGCCGTCTTTCACTCTTCCCCCTCTGCAATTTGGACCTGATTGTAGGCATTGCAGAGGTTGAGTTTGGAAAATACGTAGGCTCCTATCAGGCAATCTGTTAATTGCTCTGAGAAGGGAACTGGGTAGCAATCCTTCACTGTGATGGCGTTGAGCAGACTGTAGTCTACACATGAGCGTAGTCCTCCATCCCCTTTCTTAATAAAGAAGATTGGTGAAGAGCAGGAGGATTGAGATCATCTCATGTGTCCTTTGGCCATTAGGTCAGAGATTTATTCCTTTAGTACCAGACCTTACACATGTGTGGTGGGATAAACCTTTCCCCATTATGGGGTTTCACCAGGTAGAAGGTCAATACTGAGGTCACTTGCTCTCTGCTTGGGGAGACCTTTCATTGGGGCTTTGCTTAAGACATCAGTGTACTCTTCTAACATCTCATCTAGGTGGGGAATCACCAATATGGGCATGACTATGCTGGTGGGCATGGAGTTGCTCCCAAGTGGTGCCGTGCCGGTATGGCCCTGACTGGAGATGTTGACCTGATGTGTGTTCCAATCAATGTTGCATCTGGCTTTTTGCCACCAAGGCATTCCTAGTATGACAGGGAAGGCAAGGTTCTCTAAGGAGGAGAAGTTTAGCTCAAACCTCATCCCCCAATTTTCACAGCGGTTGGTTCAATGACCCGGTATACTGGGGGAGTGCTCCCATTAGCCAGCTTGGCGGTTCCCCCTGGTATGGCCTGCTTGCCAAGACTTTTTAACAGGAGGTGGTTGATGAAATTCCCCATGGCCCCTGCGTCAAGTAAGGCGGTGGTGTATATTTTCTGGGTATTGGAAGCCAGGGTGATGGGGACTGTGGAGTAGAGAGAAGTAGTTGCTTTATTACCTCCTTTCTCAGCCGCCATAAGGGGCTGGGGATTTGAGGGAGGTTTAAAGGGGCTGGGCTGGGCAGTGGAACAATTTATCACTGTGCAACCTGCAAGACTGCAGTACAGACAGAGACCTTGTGCCACCAGCGGGCCTTCTCTTCATTGGATAGCATAAAGCCCCTCCCAGGTCTGGGGATCACCCCAAGATGGGGAACTTTAGCGTTGGCGGGTGGTCCAGCAACCTCAACTTGAACAGAGTTAAAGTGGGTGGCCTTGGCAGGGAGGGTATTTTCATACCGCTCCCCCCCAAGTTTGAACGTCTTGGATGACCTAATTGTAAGTCTCAGGAAGCTTATGATGGAGGAGGAACTCCTGGACTTGGGGTGAGAGCCCTGCGTAATATAAGTAGCAGGCTTCATCACTATCCAGGTTGAGAGCCTCCTTGAGCCTTGAGAACTGTTTGGTGTAGTGGGCTGTGGTAGACGTTCCTTGTCTCAGAGAGTACAGTTTCCAACAGGTATTGTTTAGATCCTCAGGGGAGCTGACTGAGTCCAACAACTTCTGACTGAAGGATTTAAAGTCATGGCGTAACCCCAGCTCTTTTAGTACAATGGCAGCAAACCAGTCTTTCTGTTGACCGGTGAGTTAATTTGCCACGTGAAGAACCTTTTGGACGTTGGTGGTAAAGTAGGCTGGCTCAGCTTTAAACAAGGTGTGCAAGAAGAAGAGCAGGGTGAATATCACTTGTTTCTTAGAGGAATGGATTGTGGATTTAAAAAAGTTGACTGAGGATAACATTCTGAACCTGGTGGATACTGGTGGGTTGTGTGGCCTCTCCTCTAGATTGGAGGGCCTGGAAGCAGCAAAGACAAGTATATCAGACAAGTAGGAGGAAAGTCAGGAATGTTAGGCATATCAAGGTAAGATATCCAAACATAGTTGAGCCTGAGGCCGTTGATGTAAGCCCCAGTGGTGGTGCTATCATACTGTAAAGCCCCAGAATATGAGAGAGTATTTTAGCAAAGTAGGGTACCAAGTTAGCAACTTGGAATCCTGTGAGCGCTGTCACAATGGGGTAGACCGTCATCATCCATCTGAAGACCTTGACGTGTACATTAAATCTTCCAAAATTGCCAGCAAAGTATGTAAGCACATAATATACACAGGTTTATATAACTACAGACTGGGTGGAGCAGGGCAACACCAGCGTGGGCCAGGAGTACTGCTCTGAGGAGTTTAGCTGTGCTGGGTCCTTGTAGAAGTACTTTTTGGGTGGTTTATTGTACGGCCCATGCTGGTGATTGTATTGATGGCCCCCAATCCCAAGGCAGGCTGTGAGTACAGCTGAGAAGATTAAATGGTTCATCTTCTGATCCTGGGAAAGGGCAGACAAAGCTTAGTGTCTTTAACTTTCTTGTAGAGTAAAAGTTCTGGTTGATTTATGTGATACTATTGAGGGGTAATTTCACTCAATGATAGCACAAACTATCATCAAGTGAATTGGCTTTATTATATACTATCATCCTTGTGGTGGCATGAATAGAGTAAAACACTAGACAGGGAATCCCAAACACTTGGTGTTGTCTGGAATTCCCTTTTGGGAGGGGAATTTGTAGTGGTGTGCAGGCAATGAATTGTTATTTCTGGGCTTGCATTGGCTTGGTGTATTATTGGATGCTTTCATGCATCCAATTTTGAATTCTGCAGTTAATGCAGAAATGGATGGGTTGAGTAGCTTGTCAGCCCCTCCCAAATTTGGGTAGCAGTTTCCCCTCCATTTGGGTTTGGGGAAATTGCATTTTTTGGGTTTCCCCATTTGGCAGGCAAGCCGCCAGGCTTGGTGTGCAGCCGGCGGGCGCCTGGCAGTTGGGCGTGTGGCCTGCAGACAGGGTATAAAACCTGTCCAAATTGAAATTCTTATTTTTAATTCTTGTTTTATGGCCCTGGCTTCCCGCGGCAGTTTTCCCAATAAGGGGGAACTGCTGCCATTTTTTTATTTTGTTTTTTTTACAATTGATTGTAAATAAAATATTGTCCTGAACTACAGTGTTGTCAGGAA
>QTSX02000556.1:0-10828 GCA_014839935.2 Entomophthora muscae
CAGTCTTGCATTGTATGGGCATATTGATTCTCTCCAAGAGTTTCATCCAGCGGGTCTGACAGCGGGATATGTGTTAAGGACCCACTTGACAGGGAACAAATTCCCTATTTGGTGGGCCAAGGCCCCTAAGTTAAGCCCTGCTATTACTGAGCCAATGGGTACCGTGATCATGGCAAGATGACCTAAGTGACCCAGGTAGGCAAATCTTCCCAGCATAGAGCTGAAGCAACCAAGCATATAATACTCCACCATGTATGTTAACAGGTAGAAGGAGGCATATGGTCTAACCAACAAAGGTTTGGGAGGAGGAGGAGTGACTGAACAACCATAATGGAATTTGTGTCCCCAGTGCCCAGAGGGGTACTTAAACCATCCATGGGCTAGGGATTCCTTTTGATGAGCATTGTTGGGAGAGGAGTTATGCCAGTCAGCATTGGGCGTTGGGTTCTCCAAGGCTAACACCACAGACAAGAAGGAAGCTAGAAACCAGAACAGGAATAGAATTCCTTTCATGGCTTCAAAAATAGGGTATCTGAAGGTAAGTGATTGGCATATATGGAATAAAAGTCTTTATTGTTGGAAAAAGTAGGATGGGTAATTATTGTCCACTTAAATAGCCTTAAAGTGGAGGCTGAAATACTTGAGTGATAAAATAAAGGGGATTTGCATGAGATGTATGATTAGAATAATACCTGTTTCATGTACTGATAAAGCTTATGCTTAATAATATACATGCTTATGTGATATGTATAGAGGAGCCAAGAATAAGCCACCATTTTAATCTTAATTAAGCAGTGCTGAAAAAGAAGATCAGTGGAATTCAAGTACAGAGCTTGAACTAAAGATAGGAAAGGCGGGTCCCAGAGCATCAAACCTGATTTACACAGCCAATCAGAAGCAGCGCAGTAAGTTATGTTATCATTTAAGGTACAAGCCTTTTTTAACTCAAATTGAAGTGCAAAAGCAAAAAACAATTCAATCAAATTGTTATAAATAGGTAAATTAAGTTGCATAGTTGATTCTATACTAACAATAGGTTCTTTCTGAAGATTCCAGGTTCAATTCCTGTTTAGCTCAAGGCTAGAAAACAAACTGGTGTCCAGTACTTGGTGACTGTGTTGCTGTGTCTTTGCCTTTTTAACAATATTATCAATAAAATTAAAGGAGTCAGGGAAGGAATCTCTGACAATAGGTTTGCTTGGGTTTTGAAATATATGAGTGACTTGTGGTCAGTCAACACCGTGAATTCTTCCTGTTGTTCTAGATAACAACGCCATTTGACTAGGCAGTGTACAATGACCAACAATTCTTTGTTGTGTATAGGATATTGATACTTGCCATATGTCAGTTTTTGTGATTTGTAGGCTACAGGCAGGAAGTCACCATCATTATTTTTGATTTGTAGTACTCCCCCAATGGATGTGTCTGAGGAGTTGGTTTCCATCTGTTACTCCCCATTGTGTTTGGGGTACTGTAGAATAGGTGCAGTTGTGAGCTTCTCCTTGAGGTTTCTAAAGCAGAGGTCACGTTGGGGGGTCCATAGAAACTTAGATTTGGCGCCAGTTATATCAGATAGGGATGCCGTCAAGACGCCACAGTCAGGTACAAAACAGCATACGTAGGCCACCATTCCTAGGAACATGCGGAGTTCCAACTTGTCTTTGGGTGGTGGCATCTTGCAGATAGCCTGTATCTTTTGACTGTTGGGCTTGATGCCATCTTTTGAGACTATGTGCCCTAGGAAGGGCAGTTGCTTGCGGAAGAACTGGCATTTGGAGGGTTTGGCTAGAAGCTTGTGTTGTGCCAAGGTAGCAAAGACTGCCTCTAAGTCCTTGTAGTGCTGTTCTACTGAGTTGCTATAGACAATAATGTTGTCCAGATAGACTAAGGAGTACTTGCCTATATGAGGTGCAAGCACCTTTTTCATGAAGGTCACAAAGGTTGAGGGAGAGTTTGTCATACCAAAATTGAGCACACACATTTGTATGAGCCGTATTTAGTACAGAAGACTGTCTTGGGGATGTCTTCCTCCTTGATACAGATCTGATTGTAGCCTGCAGTTAGATCAATCTTAGAGAAGACTGTGGCACCGCCCAGGGCATCAAAGAGGTCATTTATAAGTGGTAGAGGGTAACAATTCTTAACGGTAACTTTGTTTAGGGCGCGGTAGTCTGTGACCAGGCATAAGGTACCGTCTTTCTTAGCCACAAAGAATACAGCAGCCCCAAAGGGATATTGTGAGTGGCAGATAAGTCATTTTTTCAATGCCTCCTTGAGGTAGGCGCATAAGGCGCCGTCTTCATTTGGGATCAGCCTGTAGATAGGGCGCGCTTTGGGTACAGCCTCCTTGAGTTGGATAGAGTGCTGAAGATGTTTCTCAGGAGGCAGCCCAGGTAACGCTTCCATAAAGATTTCTGGGTCATGGACCACAATGTTGTGGTCCTGAGGCGTGGAGGTATCCTGGTGGTCTTTGAAATGTATGATCTCATACTGGCAAGAGTTCCAGTTGATTTCCTTGAGGTTCTCTTTTTGTCCAGGGTCTCTGTGATACACACAAAAACGTGGTTGTGTAGGAGCTGATCTACCAAGTCAGGGTAGATCTGATGGTTGACGCCTTTGCATTTGATGGTCAATACCAAGGTTGTCCAGTCTACATGGGGGTTGTTCTTTCTCAGCCAATCCAATCCCAGTACAATGTCAAATTTTGGAAATTCAATAACAGGGCCTTGGATGGTGAAGTGCAGGTTCTTGAGCATGACAGAGAAGGGGGCATCTTCCCTTGTCACGGCAATGTGATGTTCATCAGCTAAAAAATGTTTTCAATCCGCAAAGAATTGATGGCTAGCTTGAACTTGTCTACAAATCTGCTGTTGAATAGGGTTTGATCCATGCCCAAGTCCAGGAGTGCCAAGCCTGTATAACTGCAAAAGTGGAAATGGTAAGACATCAGTTTATTGGGGTGCCTGGCAATGGTGTAAAGCACTGGGTCCTTGGAGGGTAATTGGATCATTGGGCACTGGTCCACGTCCTCAGGTCAGTACTTATCATTGGGCGAGTCAGGAGATGTGCAGGGAGAGATTGGCATGCTTAATGCTCTCCCCAGGGTTTTCCCTTGTCTTGGTTGTCCTGTGTGGCAGTGATACAGAAATGGGTACAATTTGACTGGCCATTGTTCCCGTTTCCAGGTCCATTTGAACCTGCAGGTTTATAGTTTGTGTTGTTTCTGTTATTCCTAGGGGGTTGTCAATTGGAGCGCCCGGCTGGGTGAGAGTCTTTGGGTCTTTCTTGTTTTCCAGTTTGCACCTTGTGGTTGGCATTGGATGTTTGCTCTGCTTTCTCTGATTTGCAATACAGACTCTGTAGGTCAATCTTGATTCAGGTTCATGTGTCTCATTACATGTAACTTGAGTGTGTCATAGTACATGAGGTGTGTGGCTGGGGTGTCAAAGGTCATGTTAGAGGGTGCGCGTAGTTGGAGTTCCTTGTAGGCGCAGGTGAGTTCCTTCACAGTGCCCCTATGGGCTAATTTCTTTACTTAGTGTTGGGAATTTTGACCAAGCAATGATGCCAATTATGACAGAGCCCACAGATTGGGATTTCTAAAACCAAATCCATAAATTAGTAGTATAAAATACAGTGATGCCAATAATGACGGAGCTTGCAGATATTAATTGCAGCTACCAAACTACATAAATTGGTAGTATACACTATATGCATATTGGATCAGCAGTAGTCTGCTGACCTAAGCCTTAAACTAGCCAATGATAAGCGCTGCCACAGCACTTAAGTGAGACATGATTTGCCGCTGGACCACTTGGGAAAAGACACAGGCACCAAAACACCGCCTAGCAACTGGATTAGGCGCCAAAGCGCCAAACTACTTTTACGTCAAGTGCCGCCGCGCCAACTAAAAATTATTGCAGGCACCACTTTACTTTTACATCAAGCGCCAAGGCGCTGGGTTCAATTCCACATAATCTCAAATTCCCATATTTATCACATTAATAAGCATTAAGCTTGAAGTTGTCAGGAAAGTAGGAATTGATCCTGAAGTAACTAAATTATTCCACACCAGCAAGGATTGCCTATGCTGGGTGAAGATGAAGATATTCTATTGGTTGATGTGCAATAAGCACCAAACTTAGATTAATAATTACTCAAATTAGGGGTGTGTTAGAATGTCCTAGAAGACATTGCTAGCAGCCCAAGGATTAATCTTGGATAAGGTATAAGAAGAATGAATCAATTACAATAAAATTGTTTTTAATCTGGTTGACCTTTATCTTAACCTTTAAGTACTTCTGTGTGATCAGAAGCCATTCCTTGACAATAATCATTTTTTCATTTGATCCTGGCTCTTCTGATACAATATTACTAATATCCTCATACATGACTGTATCCAAGCAAATGTCCTGTGCCCTATAGTCTCAAATAATTGTGGCACTGTAATGCAAAAAGCGCAAAACTTGGTGTATGATTATGAGTGTGGTGTCCTTAAGCACAAACCTTGCCAAGAAGTCCTGTTTAAACGTATCCCAGTCCTTCTAAGTGTGTTCCTCATGCCACTTGTTGCACCAGGTGCCAGTGTCATGAGTCAGTTGTATGGAGATCTCTGCAATCCAGAATTGCTGTGGGCATTCCATTTGGGCCAGTTTGCTTTGGGCGGACTGAATCCATGCAGCAGCTTTGTTTTTGTTGCCCCAGAGAAGGATTCCAGGGCAGTGCTTTTAAGTCTTTGGGCTATGTAGGCTGGCATGGTATTTTTTCAGTTGCATGAGGCATGGCAGAGGGGGCCTGGAAGAACCCTTGGGTGGACAGGGCATTGAACATGGGAAGGGGATCACCATATTTTGATAGAGGACAAACCCATCAGGTATCTCAGCACCAGGTGTGTATGGTGTCCAGCCTGCTGGGAGGCCAGACATAATTCTATTGAGGATTTTTTGGCCGCAGCAAGTACGGGCAACAAGTGGAATTTTGGGGAATAAGGTAGGATGGAGAACCTACCTGTGCTACCAATGTTGAAACTGTGCTGTTTTAGCAGAGTTACAAGGGGGAAAATATTTAGAAACTAGATAATATTATTTATTGAGAGATAATGATTTTATAGTTAATGTGAGTCATAGATAACATGAACATGATAGTGTTGATCACACGGTGAGATGGTGAAGGGATGGCTTGATCCTGGTAATGAGTTAAGCGCCAAAACAAGGTATCCACCATAAGGGATCCTCATCTGTTCATGTTGTTGGATTTGTAAATTTGTTTTAACTTCCTAGTCTGGCTTCTAGTGACTGGATACTTGGGTTACGGGTCACAAACCTGCTTACTCAAAACCTTGTTGGCAGGTCAAGCCTGCTGTTTTGACAGTATTGTCTTTTTGAAGTTCTTGTAATTTCTTTTTCTAAAGAACAGAAATATCCAAAGATTTTTATCAGCTCCTTGTGTAGGATTTTAATTTCATTGCTTGTAGAATCCTCTTGTGCTGGGTCAGTGCTGGCAAAACCATATCTTTTCATTTCTTGGATGATGGCCTGGAAAAAGACCTTGGAGCCCTTGAAATGGGTTGTAACTACTGAGATTCAGTGTGGGTCAATACATAATTGATAAAGATCTGCTGTACCATCTGGGGGATGTAATTATGGAAGGATTGCTTCATAGTCTACATGAAGTGCATGAAGGAAATTAAATTCTTCTCTGGTTCAACAATATGTTGTTTAACCAAACCAAAGTTCAAACTCAATTCAGAATACAGAGTTTGTAGAAAGGTCTGATGTGCAGAAATTAGGTTCCCTTAGTGAAAAAGAACAATTTCTTGGCAGGCCAGGTGGACTCTTAGTTAAAGTTGGCAAGATGTACAAAATAATATAAGTACTTCATCTGATCTGCTGCCTTCATGTCCTTTTTGAGATATTTGGGTGTGATATGGCTATGGGTCAGAACCTTTCTCTAATTTATGGGCCATAATCAGGAAGAATGACTAGTTGTGACATATTATCTTCATGGTAAAACATGATATTTCAAAAATAGGCATCCCAAAAAACGCCATCTCAGAATTTACTATCCTTAAAGTAATAGTAAATACAACATTTCAATTTACAGCATTGCAACTATGAAAACTACTTTTTTAAAATTTAGCTTTTTGGAACACCAAAATATATATATTAAAAATACTTTTAAAAACTTATTATAGACTTAGAAAATCCTTAAAAATTATATCTGAAATAAAAAAGAGGAGCTAATTAGTAGCAACAAGTCTATATAAAGCCCAAAAGTCAAAATATACCTAAAAGCAGAATTTTTCATATATTTTACCTATGAGATATACTTTATAATATGCATATAATAGTACCATATACCAAAGAAAAGTCAAAAATAATAAAACTGAAAAAAGAAGCATGTGAATTTTTTTTTTCAAATTGGCTTATACATTAGTAGAAAAAGCAACAGAGATGGTTTGAAGATGCTTGAGCTTTCTATCCTTAGGATATTTTACAAAAACTACCTTGCTAATTTCTGTATATTTCTTTCCAATATTAGTCCACTTGGGGGGTTGTGTTTGCTCTTGAAGCCAGTCTTGAAAAGGAAGAAGGATGACTTGCTGTGTTTTCAGGTGAATAAAGATATTGTTAAACTTGGACTTCTTGACCCAAACCCTTGTGGCTAATTGACTATGTCACCCTTCAAGGGAAGAGTTGTTCTTGATGAGTCCACCTTTAATCTGCTTAAAGCAGTTCCAGGTGATTGAGTCACTGCCTTTTCTGATGTGGTGTGCTCCTTGAAAGACACCAACTCACTGAGCCTCAAAATACTTGATAAAGGGCACAAAGGTAGCCTGGTTGGCAATTATATAGGGATGGAAGAGGAGGGCATCATAGAAGGCATCAATCTCCTCCTTTCTTACTAGGGCAAGGGCAGAAAAGCAATTGAAGATGTCCTTGGCCTCTTTTGAGCCTTCTGCGTTGACAAGCTCTCTCAGATCTGAGCATTTTTGAAGTCAGCAGCAGAGTGCTTGCCAAAGTGGAAATAGCATCCATGCAGGGAGCTCTTAAAGACTTTGATGAAGGCATTTGCCTGAGCCTGCTCAAAATTCACTAACAGACATTCATGGTAGGGAAGGCTTTCTGGCTGCTTCTTGGTTGGGGTGGGAGTGTCTTCTTCTTTGGAGATGGTCTATGTCTTGTGCTCTCTGGTCTCCTTGGGCTCCTTTTCAATGATTGGGAGTATTTTTCAAGCTTTTTCTTCAAAATTGTAAGAGCACAGACATATGTTTCCTTCTTCTTATTTGAGAGGAAAAAGAAGACCAGGGAAAGATCTAGATTACCAACCTGCCCATGGATGTTTCAAAGCTGGCTGAAAAGCTTTGGGAAGGTGGGAAAAGTACCATCTGCAAGCCAGGTCTTGAATTTGAGAAGGTTGTGAAGATCCTGGGAGGTAGCAAAATAGATTATACACTCCTGTGTGTTTGGGCTGTCATTATTTAGAAGTATTTGCTCCTCATGACAAGAGTATTTTCTGTTACTTGGTTAGGATCAACTGATCAATGGATGTAGCACTGAAACCTTCATTGCTTAGAGAATACATCTGATTAGTGAGGTATCTCTTTAGTTTGACAGCGTCAGCAACAGATGCAAGTTGGGAATCCTCCAACTTAAGGAAGGTGCTGTTTACTTCAATGAAGGTTTTTGTAAATCCACTGCCCCCTTTGGCTTTGGATCACATCTTTTTTCCTTGCTGCACTAATAAAAGCTCCCAAATGCCAGCCAAACCACTCAATTCTTTAGGGGATTTGGCTCACACAGTAGATGAAAGATTTGTACTAGCTTAACCCACAGACTATCCAGCTCTTGTTGCTCCCCCTGGGAAGAAACACCAATTAATTTGGAATATCTATTGACATGGTGTTGCCTGCTTTTGAAAAGAATTAGAGATAATCAATCAAGCAACACCACATCAATGCTCACAAAGTCAAATGAATCACAAAAGTCTAAAATCAGCACCAGCCAATCAGATGGAAGTTCAGAAATTGATATGAAACCCTTCAGCCCCCCTGGATTTGCCCAGCAAAATTTATCCCTTAGCCAAAGAGATCAGGTCAAGTTATCAGGCAATCACCCGATTTGCAACATATTCCCTTAAGTCTAGCAAGGGGGCTTTCAGTCCTCTGCTTGTTCACTCCCTTATTAAATTAAATCTAGATCTGTTGATACACTATTTTAATTTTATTAAGTTCCAAACTCTGTATTTTGAGTTTTCTTGTAATCTTTAAAAGTGTTAGTCATTTTCTTAATAACATTTACCTATCCCTTGGTCCCATTCAAACCCAGCAGCCTTTCCAAACCCCTAGTTGAAGTGTTGGTATATAGTAGTTGTATTAGATACTTACTCTTTCAAAACTACAGTTTGAACTTGAAATTCAAGTTAATAGTTAATATAAATACTTACGTTTATATTAATCACCCTTGTGTTTGCTTACTTTTGAGCCTGCTCTTGATATTATTGCTGTTAAAGCTATTCAAGACTACCCATAAGACAACCCAAGCTTCCTAATTCATTCCTACTTGAGTTTGCTTGTAATCACTCAGGTTAAACAAATTTATACAATTAAAGGGCTTGTAAAATTTAGCTTAAGACTCCAAATTTCCTGGAGTTTGCAATAATGATAATCTCTGACCTCAAGTTTGTGGTGTTTTTCTTGGCTCTGTTTCTGTTGCTCCTTTGGTCAACTTAACCAGATCTTTGGGTTCAAATCTCCTCTTCTGCGCGCCTTGTGAGTAATAATCCCTCCAGTCTCCTGAACCTTCCAAGTAGTCTTATTGTCTCAGGGGAGGCTCTGGTCAAGAGCCTGACTTGTGATGAACTGGAATTGTACTCCTCTGTCCACAACTTGCATGTTCCTCTTTCTGAGGAGGCATCTAAGTCCCCTCCCCCTTACCTGGAGAGAAACAACTTTGTCCTCCTGCAGGCACCTGAGGTTCTGACTCACATCCCCACCTGCACGCCTTGGTTGCTCACTGGTTTTATGTTGATGGGTCCAAATGCCTACTTCACTCAAATATATCCTGTGTCCTCCCTCTGGTCCCCTCTTAGAGCAGCCATCCCAGTGATCCACTGGGCAGCATATTGGTGGTTTGTTTCATCATGATGGGAGCCAAACTTAGTTAGTTTAGCCCCCCTCTCTTACAGTTTTGTCCCTGGTGGTGGGAATAACCTGCCAAATAAACCCACAGATTAGTTGATAAAGGGGATCAAAAGGCTTAGTAAAGTCATGGCCAACATTTAATACATTAAACCTAGTGAACCCATAGATGATGAGCCTTTCTGAGCAGCCAGGGGTATCACATTTATAATGATTTTGACAGATAGCCTTCTTCTTGTCATTACAGTTGAAGTTGTAACCCTTATAAACAAAACCAGTATCACCCTTCTTAGACATGGTTGTTTAGCTCTCAGGAAATTAAATGGGCATAAAAAGGGTGCTATTTCTGTTGCATATGTTGTGAACAGTGTTCATATCCAATAATTTGATCTGGTCATAAGTTGGAGCACCTGGCTCAATTTCTTTCTCTGTTCTTCTTCAGGCTCTAAGGTGGGTTCAGAGTGGCAATTGAAGTCAAACAGCTTCTCTTGGGGATCAGAAGAGGAGTAGACAAGAAAGAGAGTGCTGAGGGGTAAGACTTGTTTTCTCAGGTTCAGAAAATGATGTGGGTGTCTTGGGGAGCTCTTTAGCTTTAGTAGGCTGCTTTTTGGAGGTAGTTTTGGCTTTTTTGATCTTGGGAGGATTTATCTTGGACTTGGAGGCCTTGAAGGCCTTAGGTGCAGCTTAGGTGGTAGGCTTGGGAGGCATCTAAAAGTGAAGTAGTATCAAAATATGATAAATTTGGGGGTTGTTTTTAAGGGAACAGCCAGCATTCAGACTGTCTACATGTAACATCATCCATGTCCACAATCTCAAACTTTATTTTGGCTTTATTTTTTACAATTTCACTTAAAACTTGAAAATTGAAATCAAATTTAACTTTTATTATTAGGAATAATTAGTTAAGGTAAAAAAATCAATAAATATGTAATAAAAATACAAAAATATTTTTTGGGAATTGTCAACATGGAAGATGTTACATGTAGACAGTTTAAATGCTGACTGTTGCCATTTTTAAAGAGAAAAATGAGAATGTTTTTAATATAAAAGTAGTAAATATTTTTATTTAGAATTGTAGAGAAAGCTTGTAAATATATACCATAAAAAATTTAAAGTTTTTTATGTAAAACAAATTTTTTACTAGATATACAAGTATTCAAAAATTTGTGTTTTGCATTAAAACTTGTAGTCAAAATAGTGTAATTAAATTTTCATAGCTCAAAAATATAAAGAACTTACATATCTTTTTATTTTAAAACAGGAAATTCACAATGAAACTACCTCAACCAGGCCAAAGAGTAAAACTTGAGTATTTCAAAAACTAGTTTATACAACTGGGGTTAAAAAGTACCCAACTGTTTAGAGAAGATCAAAAAATACATATATGTCAATTTTCAGTGAATTTTCCACATTTTTATTAATATGTTTTTACAATCAGAATGTAATTTTTAAAAGTAAAAAGTAAGAATTGTGATAGGGGAATTGATATAGCGTAGTGTAGTGTCATATGTAATTTCCCTTTATTTTCCCCTGCTCACTGCATACATCAAATCAATTGGATGGTATGAAACCTAGTAGAATTTGAAGTGATGTAAATCAAAATGGCGTAATCAACACTGTACATATTAGGATCACTAATGAAAATTTTTATTAAGGAAATCCCCTTCAGTGTATCACTTTATAGAAAAT
>QTSX02000557.1:0-10771 GCA_014839935.2 Entomophthora muscae
AATATTCTTAACAGTTTTGCAAGGGAAGCTGGGTTCAAAGAAGACCAGCAAAAGGTAAGAGATAAATAAGAAATCACTAGCACTTTTTAAAATCAAAAAGAACTCTAACAAGAGCCCGTATTCTGAAGTTTATAATAATAGTTGCTGCAACCAAGTCTAAACCTTTAATGTATGTAGAGAATAGACAAGCAGGGGACTGAAGGTCCCCTGGCAGTGTTAAAAGGAGTGTGTTGTAGGGAAGTTGGACCACATGACCTAATGACTTGGATCTAATTGGCTGGTGGAGAAACTTTGCTAGCCAGGGCCAGTGGGACCGGAAAGTTTCCCCTTAGTTTCTGCAGTCCCATCTGATAAGCTAGGGGGAGTCCCAGGCATTTGGAATTCACTTGGGTTTTTGAGCGTTGATGTGGCCCACTTGATTGGTTGGATAAGATGGTTTTCAAAAGTGGGCAACACCATGACAACAAAAAGTCCAAATTGATCAGTATTTCTTCCCAGGCTGGAACAACCAGAGCCAGGGGGGCTGCAGGGTAGGCCAGAACAAATCTCTCATCAACAGTATGAGCTAAATCTCCTAGAGAATTAAGTGGCTTGGCTGTTATTTTTGGGCCTTTTTTGGTGCAGCGGGGAAAAAGGGTTTGGTCCAAGGCCAAAGATGGCAGTGGATTTACACTATCCTTCCCAGAAGTATATACTTGGCACTCCCACTTAATCAAACCCCAATTAGTAGGTCCAGTGAGGGCTATCCTAGCTGCTATGAAACTACCCACTGCCCATAAGAACTATGCATCAGCAGCCCTACCAGAAAAAAGAAAGCCATCATTGACAAAGAAGGAGGGTGCTGTCACATCCATGGCTGTTTTTCTGGGTGTGACTAGGCCTAAGCGCTGCTACCCAGGAAAACAGGCTCTAAATTGCTGCCTGCTTGCAGTGGCCAAAGATTTCAATATTACGGTTGATTGCAGATGGGTGGCGGTACAGAAGATTGGGTCCAAGCAGGGTGCAGCTGCCCTGGGCTGGACATTCTTGTCCCCAGTGGCTTGGGCCTCTAACCCTGACTGCTGAGGAGGACAGGTAACAGCTTACAGACCCAAGATTGGTGGTGCCTGTAAAATAAGTCTTGCCTGCATGAAGGCTGCCCCCTTGAGCTATATACAAAGCCTTTAGATCTAGGACGTTCTAACAGACTACACAGGCAGTTTGATATCTCTCTCAAATAAGTGTCTTACCTCGTGATTCACCTATTTTAATACCTTCCCATTTGATCTGCGATAGCAAGATGGCCAGACTATGGGTTTTTGCCACTCCAATCCTCTGGAAATCTTCCTTCTCCTGATGAAATGGCTCCAGAATTTTTTGAAATTGGGGGTGGGCACGTTTATGCCGCTGGCTGGGTGAAGTTGAATCTGATCAAAGTCCTCCTCTTCTATCGGCAATTGGCCATGTCTTTCTTTAAAGGTCATCATTGGTGAGTGAATGTACCCCATATCTTCCTGGTTGGTAATGCCATCCTTACTTGGGTGAATGTTCCTCATTGGATCAGTTATGGCAAGCACTCTCTCTACTTTACTTTGATAGAAACCTTTTAAGCTGGTTGGAGTTAGAGTCCCCGCCACCAGGTCTTTTTCAGATACAATCTTTAGTGGTGACTCAGAATCCCAGCATCTTGACCCTGGGTGTGCTGAGCCAAGCTTTTAGCGGTCCAGGGGTATAGGGTGCAGCGTACCTGATTTTTAATACTCAGGATAAATCTCTATGGGGCTGGCCAGGGACAGGGTTGTCCCGGATCCAAGCTTGGGCCGGCCATCAGTTTCCGGGATCATACCAGCCAGGTTTTTTGCCAGCAGAGCCCACTACAAGAGAGGTGCTAACCTAAAGAGGTAGGAAAAGGGCTTCCTCACCCAGGACATGGCCAGCGGCCAGGATTATAGTGTAAATCACCCCAGTGGGGGTAATATACATAATCCCAAACAGCTTGCCAGTGTGATTGGTTGGGAGGTCAGGTGAGGAGGTGGGCATTGACTTGGGGGATACAGGCAGTTTCATATTGAGTTTGTAGCCAGGCAGGTAGTTGAACCTGCCTCTAAACAACTTGGGTGTTGATAGGATCCAGGGGCCTTGACAGTTGTATCTAACTGCAGATTGTATACCGGCCAAAGGATCTAGTTCAAGGATTTTTTCCAGGGTATAGTCCTTATATTCAGGCTTCAGAGAGTACTCTTTAAAGTGGACTGGACCAACTGGAACACCTGGAGGATAGAAATCTACAGGCAGGAGGGCCAGATGATCTTGTACTGATTTGATAGATGGTAAAGATAAAATAAGGCAGTAGCTGTGTAAGCCAAAATAACATAACCTTTATTCAAAAATGGCAATAAGTTTGGAGTGTGGGGTCCTTTGGTCTTATAGCACCCCACTTACAAACTTAATATTTTCCATGGGGGTTCATCAGGGCATCAGGAAATATGGGGCCAGGGGATCTGGGTCCTTGGGTTCAAAGGCGGCAAAATGGCACCTGGGCTGGGAGTTCCTTCATTGGTCAAAGATCTCAAATTGGCGACTTGATTCTCTTGCTCTAGGGTTACAGTCATGGGGTTGGGCCACAGGCCTGTACCTCTTTCCTGGGTTGGCTCTTAATTGGCCACCAGTGTAGACTTCAAGCTCATAAAGCTAATGGTCAGAATTTTGTTGCCTCTATTAGGTGCCTTGATTATTCCCTCATTTGGTGTGACAATTCCTCAGGGTTGGCTGGCTTCACTTTTTAGGCAATTACTCTTAGCCTCAGCTCGTGGGGACTTGACCTCAAAAAAATGCGGGCAGGTGGCCCCTTGGTCCTCAGGGCTGGCAGTCCGCAGTGGTTCAGGGTCAGGGGTTGAATCCTGCTATTGGTCCTGGGTTTTGAGGGGAAGTTTATTTTGAGATACTTTCAATTATCTTTAAATCGTACCAACCGTATTGAGGGGCCTCACCCTTTATTATGTTGAAATATACCTTATCAATAAATGGCTTCTTCAAGTTAGTTCTGATTTCGTTTATTTAATTCCCGTGTTGCGGTTTCTCTAAAAGCTGGTGTGGCTTTTGGTTGGCTGGACTTTGCTCAAGCTACTCGACTACTGAGAAGTCAATAAATATAAGCAATGCTTGGCTCTGTAAGCAAAAGATGCCGAGGCGAAGATTTTGCGTAAATAATTAGAGTTTATTGACAGGAAAGGTTTGACTTTACAGTGCATAAATATTTGTACTGCTAGGCGAAATGGGTTGAGATTGTTTTTTTCGGCGAGTGCTGACACAGCCCACGGCTGCCGAGAAGAACTTGGGAGCATGGCTGCTGAGAGGGAGAAAAACACCTTCGTCTCCTTTATTCTGGGAGATGGTAAGAGATGTGTTTGAGTTAGTTAAGAAAAATATCTTGGATACAGGATCGCACAAGATTGAGTAGTAAGCAAGGGTTGGGGTGCAGACGGTACCATTCGTGATCATCAATCTTTGACCAACCGAGCTGCTGGTGGAAGTGGCTATGCTCTTGTGGTACTCTGCCGAAAGGGTGACGGTGACCCCCGCAATGAATGAACCTGGGGTTGAGTATGACACGGACGCCATCGTATTCAATCCCTTATCGGTTTGTTTTGCGGACTCTTCACTTATGGTGATGAACCCATCCATCTGTGGTCCACCCAGACTTTCGGGCTTGTTCACAACTACCCTACACTTTGGGTCTTTCTTCATCACGACCTGAGTTTTGTCAAACCCATCGGCAAGCTTTTCTTTAGCTTTCTGGAAATGGGGTTCCAGAAGATAGAGTGCACGCAAGGGCGATATATATGACTCGGTTTCATTGGTACGAAACACATAGCAATTTCCTTGACCCAAATGCTTATGGATCTGGTTGCACGGCACCACTCTTGGCTTTGGCACTACCAACTCCCGCAAGGCAATCTTGTTAACCGTCTTCTCGAACTTCTCTATACTCCAGCTGCAAGCCACCACTGTAAACAGAAAACACTGGACCTTCATTACAAGACTAGCACCACAACCTTGGTTGAAGCCCCTTTAATAATGCCACTGCACTACATCTTATTTAGAAAACGACCGCTTTCCAATTTCACCGAACCTATTCTTATTAGCTACGCCCATAGTTCCTGAAGTTTCACCGAATTCGATCATTTCTAAACCACTTCCAATTTCCAAGAGAATCTTGTTAAAGGCCGCTTGAATAAACCTTGTTCTTTGGCTACTGTTTAATCTCTCTTTGAAACGTCACCAAAATCAGGGTCAAGTGGCAATCCAGCTGGGAGACCCGAAGCAGGTAAAAGGGTGAAATATAAACCCAAAAGATAACGACTCATTTTTAAAGATAAGATTAATAGTGGAAATACCGACTCCTTAATATAGGAGTTTGATAATAAAATAGAGGATATTGTGTCTCTGTCAGCAACTGATAATAAAGGGCTAAGCATTTGAAATAAATGAGGGAATTAGCGGATTGGCAATTATCATTAGCCCGTTAATTGAAATTAACGACGGCTCCTACAATAGAATATGTGGGTTCTTCAAGAATCCCTAATCCCAAACTTGCTCTGAAGCTTCTCCCGCAATATATCAAGTGTAATTATTAATCCATCTCGAGCCACACCCATTGCTTTGAAACTGCCTTTTAACTTGAAATTTATTTAACTTATTTTTATTGATCTTGGCTACTGGCACCAACGCTACTTAGTTTTCACCTCACTAAACGTCGCTTTATTGAATTGATGATAGAAATCATGGCCTTCTAATTGGCAATAACATTTGAAATAAACTTTGAGACTTGTTTTGCATATGTGTCAGCCACTAATAGTGGCTTCTGAAAAATTAACCACCCATTTAAAAATTTAAACAACGCGAGTTTCACGTGAACTTGATGCACCATTAAATAAATCCTGTACAGGTGGCTTATCACTGCATCCCATAGGGAATTATAACTACATTATTTCCAGTGAAACTTTCGTAAATATGTCAAGTAACAATCAGCCCCTTCAACTTAAGCTACACATTCAAAAAGAAACCATAGCCTTAAACTGCCAAGGGAAGATCTGAAGCCAATCACCATATATCTATAAAAATCAAATGGTTACCCAACCCAGTGTTTTTTATCACATTAAGAAACAAAGCCTAAACGCCACTTATACAGTAGTTTTAAAAGCTATGGTGACAAGCGAAATGAACTCAGATTTAAACAAAATCCAACTAGCAGGTTAAAATATACACTCCGTTAACAGGGATTTTTGGCGTTAATAGGCAAAATGGGTCAACACAGCAAAGAAGGACTCACACGCAAAACAAAACCATTCAAAATGCAATCCAAAATACATGGATTCACAAATGAAATGGTGTGAGTTGGCTTTTGGTGTACATATGTTTACTATGTGAATCAGTGACAAAATACACCCACACATGGTGCGTCAAAACTCAATCCAAAAACAAAACACAATAGGAACTCAAAAAACAAACGAAATCACTCACACAGTTTGTGCAATGGATTGTAATCAAGAATGATACCAAGGCATATAAAATAAGACACAAGATCTGAAACATAAATTTTAAAAATATTGTGTTGGGTGCTTAATTTGGCAAAAAATATGAGAAAATGGGTGGAAATTATTTTGGGTATTCAAAAATGGGTGTTGTAAACCAGAAATAACTAATTAAGAAATAAAAAAATCTATAATTGGGATATTGGGTGGGAAAAATATTAATTAAATATCCATATTCAGATAAAAGCAAAAATTAAAATTAGGGAGTAATTTAATTAAAATTTATTTAGTATTTTATTAAATTTTAAAATGGAAGGAACACAACACCAGAGTACCAATGCACCCGTTGTGCGCTGCAGTTGCGGTCGCCCCCGTGGGTCAAAGAATAGACTCAGTACAACACAAGTGCCTACTCAGGAGGGAGGCGGAAGAGGAGAGTTCCATAGTGATCTGCACTGACACAGCCGGTTCAAGGAGCACAAGCTGCTAGGGTGTGGAGCATAAACCCTCAGGTCCCAAAGCTGACCCGGAAGCCAACCAAGGTCACCACTACCAAAATGGTTAGAAACAAGGAGGTAGAACTTACTTTGTATGTGTTTGACGCTGTGTACCGGCAAGAGTTGGTCCTGTCAGCCATTCTGGAGAAGGTGAAGCCTGTACTTGATACTAGCTATGAGCCATACATAAGCAATGGCAATCAGGAGGACGACGAGAAGCCCAAGTTCTTTCAAACTAATGAGGGACAACTGGTGCGCAAGAAAGTTGCAGCCTTCTACAACAAGGTGTCTATGCCCTGTGCCTTGCCCAATGCTGATGAGTCAATCCCCACTGCTAAAAAGCCCGCTCAGAAGCGCATCCCTGACATTAAATGCATCATCCTGCTTAATCTAATGCGTGAATCAGGCAATTACAAGGCAGCTGCAGCCATTGTTGGGGTGGATCCCAAGTACGCCTCAAAGACCTTCAACAAGTTCCTCAACACGGATCAAGCCCTTGCCGCGGAGAAATCCTTGCGCGTGTTGACCATGCTCACAAAGAAGCACAAATGGGCAATCCGCCAGTGGATCACCCGGGACTGCCATCTTGAACTGGCAAATATACAGGCCATGGTAAAGTCTGCTTTCGGGGTTGAGGCTTCAATTTTCTTTTACTACCATCTGGTCAAGGGAATGCAATTTTCCTGGAAAAAACTTGGGGTATCCCCATACAATTGGAACAGCCCAGCCAATATTGAGACCCGGAGAAAATACGCAAAGGCGTACACTGCCCTTAAAGCCAAGGGGACGGCCAAATTTTACTATATTGATGAATCAGCATTTGCCTCGTCAATGCACAATGAGTATGAGTATGTTCCCAGAGGCTCCGGTGATGGGGTGGCTTGGCGTGCTGCAGTCTGCGCCACAGCCTATTTGATGGTGGCTCTCCTCAGTCCAAAGGGGGTTGAGCTTTATTAAATGATATTGGGTTCTCACAACAGCTGTACCTTCTTGTCATTCCTCCAATTGGTCCAGGAGCACCTGAGGCGCACGAGCCCGGGCTTCACCAACATAATTGTGCTGGAAAATGTTGGTCTCCACAAGGTGGCGGATATTCTTGAGGAATTATCAATGATTGACACCAGCGCTGCAGTGGGCCCCCAGTGATTGGTCACAGCGAATTTGCGCCTTCTCTTCCTCCCTGCCTATTTGCTCTTCCTAAATCCCATCAAGGAAGTCTTTGGGTGGCTCAAGCGAGTTGTCAAGCAAGGAACCCCAACTGGGACAGAGGACCTTTTTGATTTGCTGCAGGCAGGGATCCATACCCTCCCAGCTGAGACCGTGGCCAAATTCTATGGCCACACTGATTTGTTTATCCCCGCGTGCCTTGCAAATCAGCCAATCAATTAAAGGCTTAGCTTATCCCACTTTTTTATATATCCTCTAATTTACTAATCAAGATTCATTAACTAACATTTTATATTTAGATGTTTCCAAGCCCGCAATCACATTCAGCAGCACCATTAATGAAGGTTAGTAATTTATTTATAATCATTTTTATTATTGCATCCAAGGGTATCCCAAACGCTTGATAATGTATTACGCAAACACATCAATATCATTTTTGGCAAATAAATATAAAAAGCAAACTAAAAAAAATGTAAATCATACAAATTAGAAGTAGATTTTATTGACATATATTATATGCTTTTATTAAAACCTTCCCTGGAATTTATTTTGTAAGTCATGTTTGCTAAAATATTATTTTATAAAATTATTAATTATAATAAAAATAATCTAAAGGGTAAATATATGGGTCATTATTTTAGAGATTAGGCCATTTTCTAATGCACATGCTGCTCAAGTCGCAGCATAACACAGTTCGATTTTGAAAAAGTAACTAATTACACAATTTATATTTAAAACATTAATAACTCAATGAAAAATTAATATTTTTTCACACTGTAAACTATCAAAATGAAGCTAAGAATCTTATCTTTCTATTGGTGTAAAAATTTTAATATGTATACTATGCTCAATATTAAAGCAAAAGTAATTTAAAAGAGCATAATCCAGATTTTATTATATGATTATATCTAATGATATAAAGTAGATTACTTCAAAGCTAATAAATACTTTTTTTTGAATACACAACAGATGTTTTTTATTTGACGAAATTAAAGATAAGATTGAGAGCTTTATTTTCGCATTTTATTTTATTTAAAAAGCTCAATTCTCTAGGATTTTATGATAGTTTGAAGTTAGGATGTTTTTATCACTGTTTAGATTGATTTTAAGGTTCAAGTGAGCTTCGAACCTCAAATTGAGCATTCATTAAATGGAATTCTTTAATATTTTATCATTTTAAAAATATGCGGAAGAGTTACAATTAACTGAATACATCATTTTAATTGATTTGCATTGATTACAAAGAGGATATGATGTAATAATAATGCTTAGCTGCTTCACATATATCACTTGTGCATGAAAACTGGGTATTTAATTAATTTCTGCAAACATAAATTCAAGTTCAAACTATAATAAAAGCTATCACACCATTTCTTTCAGAATGGTGTCATTTAGCTTGGTATATAAGAGCTAAAGTACCACAAAGCTTCTAATCCAAATAACCCAATTCAAAGACCACATTCTGATCATAACTACTCCATCATTAAGGCACACATCAAAGATCTGACCTAATTACAGATTCAAAATACTACCATGTCCTCAGTTAAATTTACTTCTTCCATGCTACCCTTTTTTTCCTTGGGAGCTTCAACAAAAAGAGAGAGAATTGCAATGTTAAAAAAGGCATTCCTCTTTATTGCTGGTGATGATCTTGATAATTTCATCAAGCACTTCCTTACTCAAACTGAATTTGGGAAAGCTCAGTTCCTGCCAACTATTCAAAATCAAAAAGGCAATGAGTTCATTGAAAACTTAAAGGATCTCATGAAATCTTCTCCCCAAAAACATCTCCCAGCCTTGCGATCTCTGGTTACTTCCAGTTACTCTTTAAAAGAGCTTAATGATATGGGGTTTAATATAACCAAAAGTGAGTTTGAATACTCAAGAAAAATAAATAAAAATAAAAATGTAAGCTTAAACAAAAAAAGCCAAAAAAATAATAACTATTCATTAAAAAAAGAAATAACTAAAAAAATAATTAAAAAATTGCTGGAAAATTCTTTTGAAACAAGCCAGTTTACAAAAAAAGTGCCTGAAAAAATTTATAAAGATATAGAAAAAGAGATGAGTAATTACTCAACTGAAATTAAATACTCTCTACTTAAAACAAAAAAAGAAATATATGAAAATATGAAAATAAAAATGAAATTTCAGTTTCAATTTCTACTTACTATAAATTAATCCCTAAAAATATAATAAAAAGTAAAAAACAAACTGATATGTGCAATATTTGTAATTTAAAAAATTCACTAGAAAAAAGAAGGAAGAATGTGAAAGTAAAAACTTACCATTACCAGAATCTATAGACAATGACTTAAAGACTATTAATCAGCACCAAGACTTTTATGTTCATCAAAATTGTGAATATAAAAAAGATATTAATGAACTAGATGATGAGTCTTGTGTTGTAGTTATAGATTATAAAGAAAACTTAAAGGTTGGAGGTGGTCCAATTGAGACCAATAATTGTTTTTATTCAAAAAAACCAATCTCATTATTAGGGTTTGCATTAGTTTTTAAAGAAAACAATAAAATTAAATATGAATATCATGATTTTTTGTCTCAAATATTATCACATGATTCTTTATTTTCAGGTGAATGTCTAATAAGTCTTCTTAAATTAGATAGATTTAAAAAAATAAAAAATATAAAAGTATGGACAGATAATGGAAATCATTTTAGATCATATGAATTTTTATATTACTTATTTAAAGAGGCACCTAAATATATTAAGGGTTCCATAAAATATAACCGTTTTGTTGAATGCCATGGAAAAAGCATTGTTGATGGTCACTTTGGTGTAATATCAAAAATTTTAAAGGAAAAAGAAAATGTACTTTATATTAACAACATTAATGATCTAAAAAATATTTGTGAGAAAGAAGAAAGAAGAAAAGAATTATACAATTCATCTTTAACTGGTTCAATTGTTTCCCAAAAAGCATTTTTTTATATTTATGAAAGGAAATTTAGGCCTATAAAAAGAGAGCTTGAAGTTAAAAATCTGCGCATTAATCTTTCATATTTGATGAAAGATGGGAAGTTATATACTTCACCTTTAACATTTGAAAGCTTCTCAGAATATTCTGAGATATTTTATCATTTGAAATCACGTGATGATACCAGAGAAACAAAAATATCAGAAGATGCTAGTAGTGTATTGGGGCAAGTTCATGAAGTAGGGCAGCTTACTAGAGGGTGTATTTTAAATAGAGTTATCAGTCTTTCAAAAACAACAACCTTTTTTTCTGAAACAAACTAAGAATATTTATGATGAGCCAAAGATAGGGTAATAGCATTTATAGCTTTGGGGCTGCTATTACTCTCCCATGCAACTCATCATAAATATTTTTGGTTTGTAGTAGCACTTAAGATATTTTCAGTAGTACTATAAGTTGCAATTTTCAATTATAAAATCAATGAATTATTTTTTAAAAAATCACCCAAGCCCAAGATCAATTAAATATTTGGGATTGATTGTATTTTACTCTTTCTGAATAATTTGAATATGAATAATGTGATTAAGTTATAAAATAACCAATCTGGCGCCTAGGCATAACAAGAAAAATAATGTCCCATATTTATTGGAATAAA
>QTSX02000558.1:0-10722 GCA_014839935.2 Entomophthora muscae
GATATGTTAGCAGGCGATTCTGGAAACTTGGTTGCAACAGAGAGAATTGGAGAAGCTGCTAAAATACCTTGACTTAGCAATTACTGAAATTAAAGATTGACCACAATGTCAAAGCAAGAGTTAAGTCTGCCGTCCTTGAAGGGGATAAAATAGACAAGGTGTCTGCAAAGGCCCTTATGACCAAAATACCAGACACCCCGGAAAAGACAATTGAGCGCTTACTAAATATTCAAAAAAAACCGTGGTCAAGGGCCTCTAGTTCAAGTCATTTGCCCTCTCTGTGCTGTCTGTCTGAACAGATGACCCTGAAATGTATGCCCATCTCAAGCTGGCCAAACGCTCCAGGAAAGAGGACACATAATTGCCCACTCAACTTCTTATGCCAAGAATGGCCAAGCCGGCCAAGGCTGGGGGCAAGGAAGAAACACAAGAAGGTAACCTAAAAAATAAAATTAATAAATTATCAAAATACTTACCTTTTTTTAGAAAACATAGACAGTGAACTCCGCCTGAACCTGGTCCTTTTGTCCCCCCACCTTCTACGCTAACTATGCCACTCATGTGGCCTGCAGCTGTATCTGTCCTCCCTGTCTTGCAGGAGCTAGAGGACCACATCCATTGGTCCTTTCCTATGTCACGAGAGGCATTGGCTGGGCTTACATATGGCAAGGGGGCATCTAAGTGGGCAGTTACTGCCTACAAGGATGCCCAACTGGTCCACCTAGACCCAGTATCCCTCAGTGGAGTTTACTGTGTAAACTCTATTGAACTTTTTGGGATGTCCTAGAGATGCTCTCATTCAAGAATGTACCAGAGATGGGCCGGGCCCATGCAGCTGCTTGCTTCTGCTTCCTGGTGGAGCACACAGTATCTTACCTGTTGGAAAACTTTGGGTGTGCGGTGTCAAAATTTGCTGTTGCAGATGCAACAGCCGTCAAGAAAACCAAAATCCTCCTGGCGGACTTTGGGATGGCCTGGAGTGCCAACAAGATGGGGGTCCCTCAAGCAATGGAGATGACCTTTGCTAAAACCAAACACAAAAAAATAAGTGCAGTATACAATAAGCTGTGTGAGTTTACTGAAGCCTTTGCTGGAAAAAGGTTTCATCTAGCAGTTTACCTGGGTTCTTGTTTTACTTTGGGATGAGCGCCAATGTGGAGGATCTTGACAGGGTCTTCCTAGGGATTGACAAGGCCAGGCTCTCCCTGGATGGGAAGAAGGTCCCCTGGGTACAAATTGGTGGACCATGTGATACAAGACGCCCTGGTCCTGGCTGGAATTTATGGGTTTGCAGCCCCGCCAGAGAAGCTGCTGATTCACTCCTACCTGACTGTACTCCCTTTCACCAGCAGGCAGGAGTATTTTAACCAGGGTGTATTCACCGTCCATGGTGTGGAGGTGGAGGTTGTGTGCCACCTTTATTGCGGGGTAGGTACATACCAACAAACCCACTATAGGCGCTCTTAATTTATTCTCTATACCAAGAAAAATATTTATACTTTATATTATTTTTATTATAATAAATTTTTATAATTTTTAATTCAGCAAACCAGTTTTGCAAAATATATTGCAGAAACAGTTTTCATAAAAGTATAAAATTATATGTTAAAAAATAAATTCATACTTGTAGATTTTACGTTTAACTTTTTAAACCTATTTTTATATTTATTTGACAAAAGTGATATAAATATATTTGTGTAATCCAGTATTGAGAGTTTGGGATAACCTCAGATTGCATAATAAAATAATATAAAATAAATTACTAACATCCATTGATGGTCCTGCTGAATTTGATTGCAGGCTTGGAAACATCTAAATATAAAATGATAACTAATAAATCTTGAATAGTAAATTAGAGAATATAAAAAAAGTTGGACACACTAAGCCTTTAATTGATTGGCTGTTTGACTAGGCACGTGGGGATGAACAAATCAGTGTGGCCATAGAATTTGGCCATGGTCTCAGCTGGTAGGGTGTGGATCCCGGCCTGCAGCAAATTAAAGAGGTCCTCAGTCCCAGTTGGGGTTCCTCACTTGAAAACATGCTTGAGCCACCCAAAGACTTCCTTGATGGGATTTAGGAAGGGCAAATAGGCTGGGAGGAAGAGAAGGCGCAAATTTGCTGTGGCCAATTGCTGGGGGCCCACTGAAATGCTAGTTTCAATCATCAGGAATTCCTCGAGAATATCAGCCACTTTGTGGAGACCAACATTGTTCAATACAATGACATTGGTGAAGCCCAGGCTTGTGCGCCTCAGGTGCTCCTGGACCAATTGGAGGAATGATAGAAAGGTCCTGCTGTTATGCAAACCCAATATCATTTGGTAGAGCTCAACCCCCTTTGGACCGAGGAGAGCCACATTTAATAGGCTGTGGCACGGACTGCAGCACGCCGAGCCATCCTGTCATTTGAGCCTTTTGGGACATAGCCATACTCATTCCATATAGACGAGGCAAATGCTGATTCATCAATGTAATAGAATTTGACTGACCCCTTGGCTTTGAGGGCAGTGTCCGCCTCTGCGTATTTTTTTCGGGTCTTGACATTGGCTGGGCTGTTTCTGTTGTAGGGAGATACCCCAAGCTTTTTCCAGGAAAATTGCATTCCCTTCACCAGAAGGTAGTAAAAGGAAATCAAAGCCTCAACCCCAAAATTAGATTTGACCATGGCCTGAATATTTGCCAGTTCAAGATGGCAGTCCTGGGTTATCCACTGGCAGATTGCCCATTTGTGCTCCTTGGTGAGCATGGTAGAAACGCGCAAGGATTTTTCCAAAACAAGGACACAACCAGTATTGATGAATTTGTGGAAGGTCTTGCTGGCGTACTTGGGATCCACTCCAACAATGATTGTGGCTGCCTTGTAGTCACCAGATTCACACATTACTTGAGCAGGATGATGTTTGATATCTGGAATGCGCATCTGAGTGGGCTTAGTAGGCTCAGATGAACTGGGATCCTGATTGGTGACAGGCTTGCAAGGCATGGGCACCTTGTTGTAGAAGGCTGCAACCTTTTTGAGAAATAACTGTCCCTCATTGATTTGATAAAACTTGGGCTCCTTGTCCTCCTTCTGATTGCCATCACTGACTTAGGACTTGTAACTAGTATCAAGTACAGGCTTCATCTTTTCCAGCATGGCTGACGGGACCAACTCTTGCCTGTACACAACATCAAACATATATGAAGTAAGTTCTACCTCCTTGTCTCTAACTTTCTTGATAAAGGTAACCTTGGTGAGCTTCTGGGTCAGCTGGGGATCCAAGGGTTTATGCTCTGCATCCTAGCAGCTTGTTCTCCTCAGACCAACTGTGTCAGTGCAGCGTCACTATTGAACTCTCTTTTCCTGTCTCCTTCCTGAGTAGGCATTTGTGTTGCACTAACTCTGTTCTTTGACCTGTGGGGGCAACCGCAACTGTGGTGCACAACAGGTGCAATGGTACTCTGTTGCTGTATTCCTTCAATTTTAAAATTAATCAAATATTAAATAAAACTCAATTAAGTTACTCCCTAGTTTTAATTTTTGCTTTTATCTGAATATAGATATTCAATTAATATTTTTTCCCACCCAATATCCCAATTATAGATTTTTTTATTTCTTAATTAGTTGTTTCTGGTTTTACAATGACCATTTTAGAATACCCAAAATAATTTTCACCCATTTCCCCGGATTTTACGCCAAATTAAGCACCCAACACAATATTTTTAAAATTTATGTTTCAGATCTGTGTCTTGTTTTAGATACCTTTTTATCATTCTTGATTATAATTCATTGCGCACACTGAGTGAGTGATTTTGTTTACATAGTGAGTTGCTATTGTGTTTTGTTTTTGGATTAAGTTTTGACACACTGCACTTGGGTGTATTTTGTCACCAATTCACATAGTAAACATATGTACATCAAAAGTCAACTCACTGTCAAAACAGCAGGCTCAACCCTCCAGCAAGGTTCCGAGCAAGCGGGTTTGTGACCTGCAATCCAATTACCTGGTCACTCAAAGCCAGACTAGGAAGTCAACTCAAATTACCAAATCCAACAACATAAACAAATGCTGATCCCCTATGGTGGATACCTCATTTTGGCTCTTGACTCATTACCAGGATCAAGCCACCCCCCTTCACCATCCAACTGTGTGATCAACACAATCATGTTCCTGTTACCCATGATTCACACCAGCTATATAATCATTATCTCCCAATAAAGAAAATTATCTAGTTTCTAAATATTTTCCCCCTTGTAACTCTGCTAAAACAGCACAGTTACAACATTGGTAGCACAGGTAGTTTCTCCATCCTACCTCATCTTGTAAAATTCTGCCTTTTGCCTGTACTTGCCGCGGCCAACAAATCCTTGAAAGAATCATGTCTGGCCTCCCACTGGACTGGACTCTGTACACCCCTGGTACCAAAATACCTGATGGCTTTGTCTTGTACCAGAATGCAGTGATCCCACTACCTGCCTTCAACACCATGTCTGCACAAGGGTTCTTCCAGACAGCCGCCACCATTCTGTGACCAACCAACAAAAACACCATGTCTGCCTACAATTCCCAAAGACTACAAATTGCTGTCTTGGAACCTTTTGCCAGGGCCAACAACGGCAACACTGCTGCATGGATTCAATCTGCCCAAAGAAAGCTGGCCCAGATGGAATACCTGCAGCAATTTTGGATTGCGGAAATCTCCATCTGACTGACCCACAACACTGGCACTTGGGGCAACAAGTGGCACAAAGAACACACCAAGAAGATCTTGGATACCTTCAAACAAGACTTCTTGACAAGGTTTGTGCTTAAGGATATGGCGCTCATGATCATACGTCAAGTAAAGAACTTAACCCAGAAAGGCACCGTGAAGGAACTCATCCGCACCTACAAGGAACTCCAACTTCACGCACCCTCTGATATGGCCTTTGACACCTCAGCCACACACCTTGTGTACTATGACACCCTTAAATTGCATGTAATGAGGAAAGTGAACCTGGACCAGGTGACCAACCTGCAAAGCCTGTATTGCAAGGTGGAGAAAGCGGAAAAAACCTCTAATGCCCATTCATAAGGCGCAAACTGGAAAACAAGAGAGGCCCAAGGATTCTCACATGGGTGGGCGCTCCACTTGACCACCTCCTGGAAACAACATGAATAACATCAACCATAAACCCACAGGTTCAAATGGACATGGAAGTGGTAACAATGGCCAGTCAAATTGTACCCATTTCTGTATCACTGCCACACAAGGCAATCAAGACAAGGGAAAAGCCCAGGGAGAGCATTAAGCGAGCCAAGCTCTCCCCACACAACTCCTGACTTGCCCAATGATGAGTACCAACCCAAGGACGTGGACCAATGCCCAATTATCTAAGTACCCTTGGAGGACCTGGTACTGTACATCATTTCCAGACATCCCAATAAACTGATGTCCTATCTGTTCCGTTTTTGAAGTTACACAGGCTTGGCACTCCTGGACTTGGGCGCAGATCAAACCCTAGTCAACAGCAGATTTGTGGACAAGTTTAAGCTAGCCACTAATCCTTTGCGGATTAAAAACATGGTTCTAGCTGATGAACATCACATTGCTGTGACAAGGGAAGCTTCCCCCTTCTCCATCATGCTTGAGAATCTACACTCCACCATCCAAGGTCCCGGCATTGACTTCCCAAAGTTTGACATTGTACTGGGTTTGTATTGGTTATAAAAGAGCAATCCTCAAGTAGACTGGGTGACCTCAGTGTTGACTATCAAGAGTGAAGGGGTTAACCACCAGATCTACCCTGATTCAGTGGATCAACTCCTACGCAAACACGTCTTTGTGCGCATCACAGAGACCCTGGACAAAAAGGAAAACCTGAAGGCAATTGACTGGGACTCCTGCCAGTACAAGATCATACTCTTCAAAGATCACCAGGATATCTTCACGCCTCAGGATCCCAAAATTGCGGCCCACCATCCAGAAATCTTCAAGGAAGCTCTACCTGGGTTGCCTTCAGAGAAACACATTCAACATTCCATCCAGCTCAAAGGAGCTGTACCCAAAGCACATCCTATCTACAGGCTGACTCCAAACAAAGACAACGCCCTATGTGCCTACCTCAAGGAAGCGTTAGAGAAAGAACTTATCCGCCCCTCACAGTCTCCCTTTGGGGCTGATGTATTCTTTGTGGCCAAGAAAGACGGTACATTGCGTCTGGTCATAGACTACCAAGCCCTAAACAATGTTACCATCAAGAATTGTTATCCACTACCACTGATTGACAACCTCTTTGACGCCTTGGGAGGAGCCACAGCCTTCTCCAAGATTGACCTAACTGAAGGCTACAACCAGATTTTTATTAAGGAGGAAGACATATCCAAAACAGCCTTCTGCACTAAATACAGCTTATTTGATTGTGTGGTGCTCAACTTTGGCATGACAAACGCCCCCTCCACCTTTGTGACCTTCATGAACAAGGTGTTTGCCCCGCACATAGGCAAGCATGCCTTAGTCTACCTAGACAACATCATTGTCTACAGCCCCTTGGTGGGATAGCACCATAAAGACCTAGAGGCAGTCTTTGCTACTTTGGCACAACACAAACTGTTGGCCAAGCTTCCAAGTGCCAGTTCTTCTTCAAGCAATTGCCTTTCCTGGGACACATAGTCTCAAAAGACGGCATCAAACCCAATAATCAAAAGATACAGGCCATCTGCAAGATGCCGCCACCCAAGGATAAGTCAGAACTCCACACCTTCCTGGGGATGGTGGCCTATGTACACCACTTCATACCTGACTGTGGCATTTTGACTGCCCCCTTATCCGCCATAACTGGTGCCAAATTCAAGTTTGTGTGGACCCCCCAACACAAATCTGTTTTAGACGTCTCAAGGAGAAGCTCACAAAAGCTCCTATTCTGCAATACCCCAAATGTGACAGGGAATACCAAATGAAAACCAACTCCTCAGAAGCATCCATTAGGGGAGTACTATGAATCAAAAATAATGATGGTGACTTCCTTCCTGTAGCTTATGAATCCCAAAAGTTGACAGATGGCAAGTGTTGATACCCTATCCATGACAAGGAACTGCTGGCCATTGTACACTGCCTAGTCAAATGGAGTTGTTATCTAGAACGGCAAGAAGAACTCACGGCATTGGCCAACCACAAGTTGCTCATATATTTCAAATCTTAAGAAAATTTATCTTGCCGCCAAGCCCGCTGGATGGAACTCTTGGAGAGATTCAACATGCTCATACAGTACATACCTGGTCCCAAGCTTGCCATGGTGGACACCATCTCACGCCTGTATGTCTGTGCCACAAGAGGAGAAATTAGGCTCAATCCAGACTGGCTCCTCTTGGTACTACAAACAAAAGACAAGGGTTTCCCTCCTGGTACAATCAACATAACAAAGGAAACAGTCATCAAAAACAAATACCTATTTGCTGACGTGTACAGGACCTTGCACAGAAAAATGTCCAACAGGACTACCATCCCTTACATCCCCACACACCATCAAGTGAATATCATCCTACAATATCATAGAGACCTAGGACATACTAAGAGCTGCAACACATATGAGTTCCTTAAACACAAGGCCTGGTAGCCAATCCTGTATTGTGATGTTCAAGAAGTCCTAGACCAATTTGAGGCATGTGAAAAATTTGCTAAAAGTGAAGCCCCTCCAAAATCAGTACTACCCATCTGCACATAACTACCCTTCAAGGTGTGGGCCCTCAACGTTGTTGGCCCCATGCCAGTAAAACACAATGATAAGAAATACATCATCACCTCCATAGACTTTGCTACACAATGGCCAGTAGCCCAAGCAGTAAAGGCGCACACTGACAATGTTGTGTGACAGTTCATAGGAAGAGAAATAATCAGCAAGTTTGGAAATCCAGAACTTCTGATAACCAATGGAGGAAAAGAATTGACCTCCAAAAACACCAATGTATACCTTGCTAAAAATGGGATCAAACATACCATGATAACACCATACCACCCACAGGCTAATGGACATGTAGAGCGGCTAAATGGCAGCCTTGTGCAAGCCTTGGCCAAGCTCACCGCCAGGAGACCTGAAGACTGGTATAAGCAGCTATCAACTGCACTACTTGTGTGCCAAACCTGGGTGAACAGATCCACAGGAAAAAGCCCTTTTGAGTTGGTATATGGCACACAGCCAAATATCATTCAGGAATTGACAGGACCCAAAATGGAAATTCCAAGTAAATTCCTCCCTTGTTCAGACCCTCAAGTTATAGAGGCAAACAGTAAGAAAACAGAAAAGGAAAACAAACATCTGCAAAAAATTTTGTTCCCATCCAAGATAGACATGAAGTTGGGGACAAAGTTTAGGTCATGAACGTTGATAAAAGCAAACTACAACCCAAGAAAATAGGTCCAGCAATCATTCTAAAGGTAAACAAAAATAACACTTACCTTGTACACGGACTCAGGAAACACAAACAAGACAAGACCTTTCACCATGATTGCCTGAGATCCTGCAAAACAAGACAAAAACAACACAAAACCGCCCTGCCCTCCACAGAACAACAGCTAGTCCAGTATGGCGCATGGGCTCCTGACAATCTCCCCAACGGCCTATCCCCAGAGGAGGCCAACCTTCAGTCAGGGGGTGTCAAAACAGCAGGCTCAACCCGCTAGCAATGTTCTGAGCAAGCAGGCTCATGACACGCAATCCAATTACCCGGCCACTCAAAGCCAGACTAGCAAGTCAACTCAAATTGCCAAATCCAACAACATGAACAAATGCTGATCCCCTGCAGTGGATACCTTGTTTTAGCGCTTGACTCATTACCAGGATCAAGCCACCCCCTTCACCATCCAACCGTGTGATCAACACTATCATGTTACTGTTACCCATGATTCACACCAGCTATATAATCATTATCTCCCAATAAAGCATATTATCTAGTTTCTAAATATTTTTCACCTTGTAACTCTGCTAAAACAGACAGTTACAACATCATACCATTTTTTTGTGAATCCATGTATTTTGAATTATATTTTGAATGGTTTTGCTTTGCACGTGAGCACTCCTTTGCTATGTTGACCCATTTTGCCCATTAACGCCAAAAATCCCTGTTAACAGAGTGTATATTTTAACATGATAGTTGTATTTTTTTTAAATATGAAACCATTTTGTTTAAATCTGAGGTATTTTTGGTTGTTGCCATAGCTTTTAAAACTACTGTATTATTAGCGTTTTGTAAAATATACTGTAATCAAGCATCTAAATTTTAGCCTTCTTAAAATGGAATAGGGTGATTTTTGAGAATGCCTATGATTCCTAAAAGAATTTGCACAAATCCACTCTAGATCCTTTAGAATCCTGTTTGAGATGCCCATAAATTATATTTATTTCAAATTCACCTCATTTTTGTTTTGAAATTCGGTTCTTGGATTTGACAATCCCGCAATTTCAGATTTGTTAATTTTTGCATGTTGTCTATGATTTGTTAGAAATACAGGGAATACCAAATTGTACATTAGAATTCTGCATTTCTGATTCATGTATCCCACATTTGTTTGCTGTGTTTTGTCTTTTGTTAGTTGAGTTATCTGCTTAAGAGATTCAAAATTTGCCAATTTAAATAAACCAAAAAAGTCAAATTAAATGGTTGATTTTATTAAATATTTTAATTTTCATTTGGCTGAGTTGCCTGAAAAAGTGATTTGAAATTTGGACCAAGGATTTGACAATCCCACATTTTTATATTTAGATTCTAAATTTACAGTACACTCTCACTATACAGCAAGGGGAAGTACACCATCATGTATACCCAACACATCTTGACACCCTTATGAGAGATAATATGATTGTAAAGGTTATATAACAGAGAAGAAGAAGAAACCAGTAAGATTGAGGGGAACACTTGTACATATGAGATCATTCACTTCAATAATACTGAAACCTTTCAGGAACATGGCCCCATAGTTTAACAATTTTTCCAGGAATTCCCCTCTGTATTCCAAGAAAGGATTCCAGGATTACCACCTGACAGGGGTATTCAACACAAAATTGACCTTAAAAAAGTGTCCCTAAAGCTCAACCTATCTACCAGCTAACACCAAAAGAAGACAACACATTTAAAAAGTACCTAGATGAGGCATTAGAAAAAGGGATTATAAGACCTTGCAAGTCATCTTTTGGTGCAGCTGTCTTCTTTGTATCCAAGAAAGATGGAGGCTTATGCCTTGTTATCAATTACTGTCACAGTAGTTGCTATAATGCCAGGCATAAACTGACCTAGTCATAAAACTAGAAAATCACCAAAATCATGCAAAAATTGTTGAAATTGAAGGATCTAAATCAAATTGTCAATCAGGAATGAGTTACAGCAGATTTATTTATTGCAACTGAACTAATAATAGTTCAGTATTCAGATTGGGGAAGACAACATTCCAATAAAAAAATAATGATAGGAATAAGATCATGTTCATTAGAGAATAGTGTAATTAATATACCATAGTGGGACACCACAAGTCTACCAGGGGGTGACACAGTAGTAGGTTCAACATACAGTAGTTTTAAAAGCTATGGCAACAACCAAAAATACCTCAGATTTAAACAAAATGATTTCAGATTTAAACAAAATCCAACTCTCAGGTTAAAATATACACTGTTAATAGGGTTTATTGGCGTTAATGGGCAAAATGAGTCAACACAGCAACAAAAGGCTCACACACAAAGCAAAACCATTCAAAATACAATCCAAAATAC
>QTSX02000559.1:0-10669 GCA_014839935.2 Entomophthora muscae
CATGACATTTGATTGTATTATAAACATATAAGAATACATAGAAAAGGTAAGTAAAATTAATTATACTAGGTAAGAGCACATATATTTTATTCTAATACACTGAATATTATATTGACTGTTGCTCTAACAAATAAATAGATTAAAAAATATAGAAATAGATTAATTTAATTTAAACAATTTTAAATCCTTGTTGGTACTTTGGCTTTTTTTAAGCCACAAATTGGACCTTGCAGGTCATCATCTGATCCTTATTATTTCAGTGCCACTATAGCCACACGACACAGAAACCAATGATTTTCATGTATCACTTCTAATTAGTACTTAGGACCCGGGTCAAGCATTAATATATATAAAAGTGAGTCTGTCTGTCTGTAATGTCACCTCAAGTGGGCTCAAGCCATAAGGGATTTGACTAAATTGATTTTTACTTAAATTTGATTTTAAAAGTTGATTGTTAAGCCACAAGCTCAATTTGGCTCATCCTTACATTCAATCCCTTACATGCATCTTTGAAAGTCTCAGATTGCATTCAGTAGAGTGTGGGCTAAATCATGTTGAACTGAAATATAAGCCACTCGAACTTTAATAAATTTGTATTTGATTACTTGCATTTTAAATTAGTGGCTAACCCTATTCAACCATATCAAAGTGGCTTATCTTTCTAGATTACCCGACTCTAGAATGGGTGGATTAAAACTGGAAGAGAAGCAGCAATTGTTTTAGTAGTTTTACACGATTGGATGGTTATGCTCTGTGCTGACGATAAAATTGATGATGAAAAGAGAGCTTGGTCAATTTAAAGTGATACGGTTTAAATTATAAATATAAATATTAGTTTAAACAAGTAGATGGTTGGCTTGGACATTTCGAAATTCTTATCATTCAAGTGAAATAATAGAATATTCCAATTGGATGCATCACCTGATCCAAGTGGCTGCATATTGTTCAGAGTAAACCTTGCTTGACATAGCTTCATCCCAAAAGAACATCAGCGGAGTAAACTAGCTATGATAAAATTATGTTTACATATAATGATTTTCATGAAATTTAGAGGACGTAGATAAAATTTTCAGATAATTCCGATCAAAATGGTACCAAACATGATAGCTCTAGCTGCTCTAGATGCTGAGATATATAGTTAAGTACTGCAATCGGGTTCGCGTCATAATCAAAGGCTCGGACTCGATTTGCTATTATCTAAATTTACTTTTAATACACACTACAAAAACTAAAATCAATGTATCTCAGTGAATACTAAGCCGATTTTGATGTCCAATAACTTATTTAAAAGCTGCAGATCAGCTCTACATTTTTGTAGACATTAAAAATCAATTACTAAATTTCAAAATAATTAGTTTAGCCTTACTAAACTTAATAGTGATACTATACTTATTTAGGTTTAGTTTTTATTTATACTTGGAGTATACAATTTTAATTTTAAATTTAAATAAATATAATTGAAATTACTTTTTAATAAAGCAATTAAATAATGTTTTAATTAAACATGCAATAAGTAATACAAGCCTAAAAAGACAATAAAATAAAATTAATTGATTTATTAAATTCAACTTTAATTCTGTCCTTGGACGGGGCAACCACCTAGTATTGAATATATTTATCAAATCATATTACAAGGGAAAGGTAATTTGAGTTCTAAACAATCACTTGTTTAGAATATAAGTGGAGCGGGCCACATGATGCAGATAAATTCATTTCTCATTGTTTATCTACGTAAAAAAATGAACCCATACTCAACAAGTAGTAAATAAAACATTCTTAATTCTTTTTTTTATTTGATGTATTGGCAACTATAACTAATGTCTTTTAATATACTTAGATATATTAATATTATAATTTACATACTAAAATTTAAAATAAAAATAAAGATATTAAAAGTAAAATATTAATTATAAATCTTAAAAGTTAAATATTAAAGTTTAAATAATCAAAATATAACAATTTTATTTAATTGTGATTTATTCAATATCAAAATATTTGATATTAAATATGCCAATATTAAAGATTTTAATAGAAATATTTTAATATTTAAATAAAAAAATAAAATAAAAATTTTAAGTTGCAAAGGAAAATGATTTATTAGGGGAATGCAAATTGAAAGGGGAACATGATTATTCCGGTGAATTATCCCCAAAATCAAAATTTCTGCTAATGTGTCCAATTGGGACCACATACTCTTCTGTATGTGGTGGATGACTCTGGCGCCAATTGCTAGAGGGGTGGCGCTCAGCACCCCGGTGGTGGCTAAGCGTCTTATAAAAGGCAGTATCAAAAGCAAATTAACAAGTGTTGTAACTGTGCTGTTTTAGCAGAGTTACAAGGGGAAAATATTTAGAAGCTAGATAATAATCTTTATTGTGAGATAGTGATTATATAGTCAATGTGAATCAAGGATAACAGGAACATGATTGTTGATCACGCCGTTGGATGGAAGAAGGGGGTGGCTTGATCCTGATAATGAGTCAAGCGCCAAAACAAGGTATCCACCATAAAGGATCATCATCTGTTCATGTTGTTGGATTTGGTAATTTGAGTTGACTTCCTAGTCTGGCTTCAAGTGACCAGGTAATTGGATTGTGGGTCACAAACCCTCTTGGTTTGAACCTTGCTGGCGGGTCAAGCCTGCAGTTTTGACACCCCCTCCGACTGAAGGTCAGCCTCCTCTGGGGGCAGGTTGTCAGGGAGGTTGTCAGGAGCCCAGGCGCTGTATTAGACTAATTGTTGTTCTGTGGCGGGCAGGGCAGTTACTTGTTGTTTTTGTCTTGCTTTGTAGGGTTGTAGGCAATCATGGTGTAGGGTCTTGTCTTGCTTACGTTTTCCAAGCCCTTGCACAAGGTAAGTGTTATTGTTGTTTACCTTTAGAATGATTGCTGGCCCCACTTTCTCAGGTTGTAGTTTGCTCTTGTCAACATTCATGACCCAAACTTTGTCACCCACTTCATGTCTATTGCAGATGGGGACAAAGGTCTTTTGTAGACGTTCATTTCCCTTTTCTATTTGTTTGCTGTTGACCTCTATTACTTGAGGGTCTGAGCAAGGGAGGACTTTACTTGGAATTTCCAGTTTAGGTCCTGTCAATGCTTGAATGATATTGGGCTATGTGCTGTATACCAGTTCAAACGGGCTTTTCCCGGTGGATCAGTTTACTCAGGTTTGGCACACAAGTAGTGCAGTTGGTAGCTGCTTATACCAGTCTTCAGGTCTCCTGGCAGTGACTTTGGCTAAGGTTTTCACAAGGCTACCATTAAGCCGATCTAAATGTACATTGGCCTGTGGATAGTATGGTGTTGTTACGGTGTGTTTGACCCCATTTTTTGCGAGGTATACTTTGGTTCTTTTGGAGGTTAATTCTTTTCCTCCATTGGTTATCAGGAGTTCTGGCTTTCCAACCTTGCTGATTATCTCTTTGCCAATAAATTTTTGTACATCATTGCCAGGGTGTGTCTTTACTGCTTGGGCTACTGGCCATCTTGTAGCAAAGTCAATGGCTTTGATGATGTATTTCTTGTCATTGTGTTTCCCTGCCATGGGGCCAACAATGTCAAGAGCCCATACCTTGAAAGGTAGTTATGTGCAGATAGAAAGTACTGACTTTGGAGGGGTTTTGCTTTTAGCAAATTTCTTGCATACATCACATTGGTCTAGAACTTCTTGAACATTGCAATATAAGGTTAGCCATCAGGCCTTATGCTTAAGGAACTCATATAGGTTTTGTCTCTTGGTATGTCCAAGGTCTCTGTGATAGCGTAGGATGGTGTCAACTTGCTGATGCATGGGGATGTAGGGAATGGTTGTGCTGTCAGACATTTTTCTGTGTAGGGTCCCATATACGCCGGCAAATAGGTGTTCATTTTTGATAACTGTTTTGTTTGTTATGTTAGTTGTGCCAGGGGGGAAACCCTCATCCTTTGTTTGTAGTACTAAGAGAGGCCAGTCTGGGTCAAGCCCATTTCCCCCCTCAAGGCACAGACATAAAGGCAGAAGAGGGCATCTGCCATGGCAAGCTCGGCCCCAGGTTTGTACTGGATGAGCATGTTAAACCCCTCTAATAGCTCCATCCAGCGGGCTTGGCGACGCGACAGATTTGCTTGCGTCTTGAAATAGATGAGCAACTTCTGGTTGGTTAATGCTGTGAATTATTCCTGCTGTTCTAGGTAACAGAGCCATTTGACTAGACAGTGAGCAATAGCCAACAAATCTTTGTTGTGGATAGGTTATCAACACTTGCCATCTGTCAATTTCCGCAATTCATAGGCTATGGGCAGGAAGTCACTGTCATTATTTTTGATTTGTAGTACTCCCCCAATGAATGCATCCAAGGTGTTGGTTTCCATATGGTATTCCCCGTCATGTTTGGGGTATTTCAGGATGGGAGCTGTCATGAGCTTCTCCTTGAGGCATCTAAAACAGAGGTCACGTTGGGGGGTCCACACAAACTTGAACTTGGCGCCTGTTATGGCGGATAAGGGGGCAGTCAAAATGCCACAGTCAGGTATGAAGTGGCGTACATAGGCCAACATTCCCAAGAAGGTGTGGAGTTCCAACTTATCCTTGGGTGGTGGCATCTTGCAGATGGCCTGTATCTTTTGACTGTCAGGTTTGATGCCGTCCTTTGAGACTATGTGTCCCAGGAAGGGTAGTTGCTCACAGAAGAACTGGCACTTGGAGGGTTTGACCAACAGTTTGTGTTGTGCCAAGGTCTCAAAGACTGCCTCGAGGTTTTTGTGATGTTGTTCCAACAAAGGGCTTTAGACAATAATATTGTCCAGGTACACTAGGGTGTGCTTGCCTATGTGTGGCGCAAATACTTTGTTCATGAAGGTTATGAAGGTTATGAAGGTGAATGGGGCATTTGTCATGTCAAAGTTGAGCACCACACATTTGTAGGAGCCGTATTTGATGAGGAAGGCTGTTTTTGGGATGTCTTCCTCCTTGATGCAAATCTGGTTGTAGACTGCCATCAGATCAATCTTGGAGAAGACTGTGGCTCCTCCTAAGGCATTGAAGAGGTTGTCAATCTGTGGTATTGGGTAACAATTCTTAATGGTAACTTTGTTTAGGGCTCAGTAGTCTGTGACCATGTCATGAATGACATTTCAATACTTGTATTGAAAACCCAAGAGTTAAACCCCGGTTCCCAGAAGGTGGATTCAACCCTCCAGACCATCCCAGGACCCGCCAATCCATTAAAAGACAGGCTCAAATCAGTGAATCACTCTGCTTTCCACCGGCCTACTACAAAGGACCCTTCAAAAACGACTTGAGTCACACAAAGTGGACAGGGGACCGCCAACTCGCTAAATTGTGTACTTGAGTTGACAAGTTACTCCAAGACCTGCCAATCTCCCAAGGACAATTCCCCAAATGGTCATCAGATTGATGCTAACCTGGAGCCACCAAGGACCTGAACCTACGCAGCGGTTACAGCTTGCCTTAAAGAGGTTAAAACAAACCCTATTCTCAACTCTGCCAACAACCTGCCAGCATGCCGCCCAGAAGGGGTAGTACCATTGGACTACTCAGGTGACATAGTGAACAGTGGCAGCAAAACAAAGCATCGCCTTTCTGATTTGCCAGAAAAGGCACAACCTGGATCTGCCGCCCTTGAGACCCCAAGCCAAGACCCACGTCCCGCCAGTACCTTGTCTGCAAACCTGCACCCTGCAAAAATTGAAGGAGCAAAATCCCATGGTATAAAAAAACCGATGGTATGGTGAAGACCACATTGTCATTTTCAATAATAAAGTTTTATGAACCTTTGGTTTGAACAAATCTTACCCTATCTAGTCTTAGTGATCTTCCATCTTAATTCCAGTCAATTAGACTGCCAGGCTGCCGCCCTTCCCCAAGACCAACCTGCCAAATTGTCCCAGGCATTATACTGTCCCCCGGGAGCCCCCTTTGGACCTGTGCATTTTACTGAATACCCCACAACCCAGCCTATTCAGAGTACGCCTTGGAAACCATCCTCATTGCTGACCCTTTGGCAAGGACTAGAAGTATCAAGTACATAGGACACAAAGGAAAGAGGGTTGAGATTCCGCCCTTACTGTTCAAAGACAAGTACAATTACCTGCCTACCTACTTTGTTCCTATGACTCCCCCTTTAACACCACAACCAGACTGCCCATTGGAACCCACTGCCACAGCCAAGACCACCTCTACTCAACTGTTTGGAGTACTCTACACTAATTTGACAGGATTGGTAGATTCCATGGTCCCCAACTCCGGACCTTGGTCCTTACTCGGGCAATCTGTATCTTATATTATCAAGTTAGCACCCATTCTGTAGTGGGCCCTACCCGCCAGCTTGGCTGTACCTCATCCTGAGCCGCCCAAGGCCCCTACTTATGACTGGCTTCCTGACAGACCAGATGTAAGGTACCGTCCTTCTTAGCCACAAAGAATACAGCAGCCCCAAAGGGAGACTGTGAGGGGTGGATAAGTCCTTTTTCCAATGCCTCCTTGAGGTAGGCGCGTAAAGTGTTGTCTTCATTTGGGGTCAGCCTATAGATTGGGTGCGCCTTGGGTACAGCCCCCTTGAGTTGGATGCAGTGCTGAATGTGCTTCTCAGGGGGCAGCCCGGGCAGCACTTCCTTGAAGATTTCTGGATGGCGGGCCACAATTCTGCAGTCCTGAGGCGTGGAGGTATCCTGGTGATCCTTGAAATGTATGATCTTGTACTGGCAGGAGTCCCAGTTATTTGCCTTCAGGTTTTCCTTTTCATCCAGGGTCTCTGTGATGTGTACAAAGACGTGGCTGCGTAGGAGTTGGACCACAAAGTCAGGGTAGATCTGGTGGTTGACACCTTCACGCTTGATGGTCAACACTGAGGTTGTCCAGTCTATGTGAGGATTGTTTTTTGTAACCAATCTAGCCCCAGTACAATGTAAAAACTTTGGGAAGTTGATGACAGGACCTTGGATGGTGGAGTGTAAGTTCTCAAGCATGACAGAGAAGGGGGCAGTTTCCCTTGTCATGGCAATGTGGTGTTCATCAGCCAGGACCACGTTTTTAATCCGCAAAGGATTAGTGGCCAGCTTGAACTTATCCACAAAGCTACTATTGACCAGGGTTTGATCTGCACCCAAATCCAGGAGTGCTGAGCCTGTATAACTGCAGAAGCAGAAATGATAGGACATCAGTTTATTAGGATATCTGGCAATGGTGTATAGTACTGGGTCCTCTGAGGGCACCTGGATCATTGGGCATTGGTTCATGTCCTCAGGTTGGTACTCATCATTGGGCAAGTCAGGAGTTGCGTGGGGAGAGCTTGGCTTGCTTAGTTCTCTCCCCGGGCTTTCCCTTGTCTTGGTTGCCTTGCATGGTGGTGACACAGAAATGGGTTTGGTTTAACTGGGCATTGTTTCCATTTCCATGTCCATTTGAACCTGTGGGTTTGTGGTTGGTGTTATTCCTGTTGCCTCCAGGGGGTGGTCAAGTGGAGCGCCTGCCTGGATGGGAATCCTTGGGTCTTTCTTGTTTCCCAGTTTGTGCCTTATGAAGTGCGTTGGAGGTTTGTTTGGCTTTCTCTGCTTCACAGTACAAGCTTTGCAGGTTGGTCACCTGGTACAGGCTTACATGCCTCATCACATGCAACTTGAGGGCGTTGTAGTACATGAGGTGTGTGGCTGGGGTGTTGAAGACCATATCAGATGGTGCACAAAGTTGGAGTTCCTTGTAGGCACAAGTGAGCTCCTTCACAGTGCCTGTCTGGGTAAGGTTCTTTACTTAGCGTATTATCATGAGCGCTGTGTCTTTAAGCACATATCTTGCCAGGAAGTCTTGCTTAAAGGTATCCCAGTTCTTGTTGGTGTGTTCCTTGTGCCACTTGTTGCACCAGGTGCTAGCGTCATTGGTCAGGCGGATGGAAATTTCTGCAATCCAAAATTGCTGTGGGCATTCCATCTGGGCCAGCTTGCTTTGGGCGGACTGGATCCATGCGGCAGCGTTGCTGTCATTGGCCCCAGCAAAAGGTTCCAAGGCGGTGCTCTGTAGTCTTTGAGCTATGTAGGCTGGCATGGCGCTTTTGTTGGTTGATTGCAGCATGGAGGAGGGAGCCTGGAAGAACCCTTGTGCAGACATGGCATTGAAGGCAGGTAGTTGGATCACCATATTCTGGTACAGGACAAAACCATCAGGTATCTTGGCACCAGGAGTGTACAGGGTCCAGTCAGGCAGGAGGCCAGACATAATTCTGTCAAGGATTTTTTGGCCGCGGCGTGTGTGGGCAACAGGCGGAATTTTTCAAGATAAGGTAGGATGGAGAACCTACCTATGCTACCAATGTTGTAACTGTGCTGTTTTAGCAGAGTTACAAGGGGAAAATATTTAGAAGCTAGATAATAATCTTTATTGTGAGATAGTGATTATATAGTCAATGTGAATCAAGAATAACAGGAACATGATTGTTGATCACGCGGTTGGATGGAAGAAGGGGGTGGCTTGATCCTGATAATGAGTCAAGCTCCAAAACAAGGTATCCACCACAAAGGATCATCATCTGTTCATGTTGTTGGATTTGGTAATTTGAGTTGACTTCCTAGTCTGGCTTTGAGTGATTGGGTAATTGGATTGCAGGTCACAACCCCGCTTGGTTAGAACCTTGCTGGCGGGTTGAGCCTGCAGTTTTGTTACAAGGAGTTGGTTCTCTGGAGTTATTGCGTACCTGTACAACAAAGCTAACATAAAACAGTTGTATAGGACATGCTCTATGGTTTGGTAGCCCGCAGTGTCTTCATTTTATCCAGTGCCAGCCGGCAGACCTCCATTTGAAGGTGGACGTCCTCCAGCTTCTTCATGTTGGCCTTCATAATGCAGTGTAGTACTACCCTGAGGTAAACAGCAAGATGCAGTTGCTGTGAGGTATAGATTTCTGCAAATAAGCAGAATTTCTTGTAGAATATAACTAATTGATTTGCATAAAACATGTTTGAAAAATTGAGTAGAGGAGAGCCAGGCATTTTGAAGGCATCTGCAAGCCACATCTCTGCAAAAGATATGAATAAAGGTTTCATCTTATTGACTTAAAATGCATCACCTGTTTGATTTGATATTGATTTTATTAAGTTTTTGAATATTGCGGCTTTAATGTTTTCTTGTGGAACTTGAAATTGACTTTTTTCAGGAGTATTTCATATGTGTTCATAGTTGAAAATGGAAAACGTTCAAGGCATTCAAACATATATTTGTCAAAATTCATGTTGACATTTATTTGGATATCCATCATTCCTTTGAAGTTGATACTTGCGCCTACTTCATAGGCTTCTCTGACCCAAGTTGACTTCCTTCTGGCGCTTTGGATTCCCTATTCATTGTGTCTTTTGTTGCATATTGATTGATGTTATTTTGTACTATTTTATTTATTTGATTCTTATATATTTGTTTTACAGGGGCTACCAGTGATTGGTAACCCCCATAGAGCCAACTTGGCATAAAAGCTGCCACTTCCACAACCTTGTCCTCATCCCTAGTTATAACTAAAGTAAATACAAATAAAACATAAAAAGACTTACTGATTGTTTCCCCTGCAGCCCCCTCAGCCACAGGCGCCCCTTCTGCAAACTTCACGAGCATTGGCTGCTCTTTATTTGTTGTTCTGGGTTTGATCTTCCTTATTTTCTGTGTTACTTGTGTTTCCTCTTGATTTTCATTAGTGAAAATTTCTTTGTTTCTTGAGGCGCTCCTGCTTCTTGACTGTGTTTTGTTTTCATATGTTTCCATTTTATTATTTACCTTTTCATTTGTGTTTATTTCCTTTGGGATTTAAGTTCCTTAAATCAGTTTGATTTTCTTATTGTTTTCTTTAGCCCCTTGCCAGAACTCCCACAAATTATAGGCCATGTCATTGAACTTAAGACTTGATAGGATTGATCCCTGTAGATTGAGCAACACTTCTTTGTTCTTTTTGTCTATAATATTTCCTAGTTTATTCATAACATCTTCTTTTAACTGGATTAGTGGCTGGCCCTTGTTACCCAGCTTTCCTGTTACTATTTCCCTGATATTTCTTTCTAGTTCAACAACCTTTTGCAGGTGTGCTTCTAATTTGTTTAACAAGTTATAGATATTTGACATTTTTTTGAATTCCATCAAAAAACTGGTTTTTATAGTACTACATTCAACACATGAATATTTTTCATCATCATTAATAAATTAAAGACCATACATGTAAACATTGCATTAGAATATTGCAATTATACATCAACTCTTGATATTTTGATATATGTGCATAACCAATTCATTTTGTTTAAAAAAAATTATTGTAAACTTGGCCTTTTTCATTGTAATTTATTTAAATGGATTGTGTTTATATTAGAGAGTCATTAACACTTAGTACAAATATTGATACATAGTGCATTTACAGCCTTTATATTTACCTATTGGTAATAATTCTATAAGCTTTTCAGTTGGATTTTACGGGGTAATAATAATGTAATGGGTTATAAATTACAGTTTACTGTCATTAATTGGCTGATTTTCTTTGCTGTGGCAATTGTGCATTTTCTGATATTTCCGCACTAGTATCCAATTGGTTGGCTTCACATCTAATTACACAGGCAATAGGAAACAAGCCGCCACCCCGACCACATCCAGTCTCAGGGTGGCAGATTGTTTTCCTATTGCCTGTGCAATTGGATGTGAAACCAAC
>QTSX02000560.1:0-10639 GCA_014839935.2 Entomophthora muscae
AGAAATTTGGACCAAGGATTTGATAATCCCGCATTTTTACGTTCAGGTTCTGAATTTACAGTATACAGTAAGTTCTACCTCCTTGTTTCTAACTTTCTTTGTGGTGGTGACCTTGGTTGGCTTCTGGGTCAGCTTTGGGACCCAAGGGTTTATGCTCTGCACCCTAGCAGCTTGTGCTCCTTGAACCAGTTGTGTCAGTGCAGCCTCACTATGGAACTCTCCTCTCCCGTCTCCTCCTTGAGTTGCACTAACTCTATTCTTTGACCCGCGGGGCAACCGCAACCACGGTGCACAACGGGTGTATTGGTACTCTGGTGTTGTGTTCCTTCCATTTTACAATTTAATAAAATATTAAATAAATTTCAATTAAGTTACTCCCTAATTTTAATTTTTGCTTTTATCTGAATATGGATATTCAATTAATATTTTCCCCACCTGATATCCCAATTATAGATTTTTATTTCTTATTTAGTTGCTTTTGGTTTTACAACGCCCATTTTAGAATACTCAAAAAATCCACCCATTTTCCTAGATTTTACTGCCAAATTCAAACACCCAACACAATATTTTTAAAACTTATGTTTCAGATCTTGTGTATTATTTTAGATACCTTGGTACTATTCATGATTACAATCCATTGCACACATTGTGTGTGTGATTTTGTTTACGTAGTAAGTTGCTATTGTGTTTTGTTTTTGGTTTGTGTTTTGACACACCTTGCTTGGGTGTATTTTGTCACCAATTCACATAGTAAACATATGTACACCAAAAGTCAACTCACACTATTTTGTTTGTGAATCAATGTAATTTGGATTGTATTTTGAATGGTTTTGCTTTGTGTGTGAGCCTTTTGTTGCTGTGTTGACTCATTTTGCCCATTAACGCCAATAAACCCTGTTACCAGAGTGTATATTTTAACCTGAGAAATGGATTTTGTTTAAATCTGAAATAATTTTGTTTAAATCTGAGGTATTTTTGGTTGTTGCCATAGCTTTTAAAGCTACTGTATTCATACAGCCCCAAAAGCACTGGTATACAGGAACAAACAGTTGGTTCTGGAAGTTGCATCAATGAATTTCGTATCCATTGTGAACACCACCCTAGACAGAATATTGAAATTCTCAGAACTAATACCTGGTGAAAAACAGGTTAAAGCTGTACTTACCAAAGATTCACTGATATACTGGGATTTCTCCACAGGCCGCCTAACTTTCAGCTGGCACCTAACTCAATATCCTGAAGAAGGATGAGTTTATTTTATTGGGCAACTCTAGATAAAGATCCCCCTTTGTCCCACACAAAAAAATTCCCAATAAAATCTTTTACCAAAAAAAGTATAGAGGTAGAATACTTCTCTTTCAAAGAAGTAGCCTGGGTTCAATTCCCAACGGGCGCAATAAATATGATATTTTAGTTTTTACTATTAAGTTTTACCTTAAATAACTTCATTTTAGAAAAAATACAATGATTTCATGTAACCATTCCATGATAATTTAAAGTTGCAATATTTGATTTATTTCATTTTACATAATTCACCATGATTTTTTAATAGCTTTGATATAGGGAAATGTCAAGTGTTGGCTATGTTTGAAGATCTAGGAATCTAATGAATATTGTGTATTGTTAAAGCAACTATGCTATATAAAAATTATTTATTATTATATCAACTAATGACATCCTATATAGTTATTACTGTGGATCTCTTTGATATATTTTTAGTTTAGCCATGCACAAATACCATGTCACAGGCTATTATGCCAGAATATACCATTTTTCTAACTCATTTTTATATCATACTCCTCACATAATAAGTTATAACATTTTTCATAATAACAATTACAGTATTATATATGGAACTGTGTAAAATAATGTTAAACAGAGACATAATTTTATGTATTATGAAGATAAGACAGAGTAAGTGAATAAGATCAACTCTAAATTTTACAATGTTGTATAATTACTTGATGCTGTAGCTGTTCTTCTTGCAACAGTTACAGATAAAGGGAAAATAAAAAACTATGAAATAACATATTTATTGAATAAGAGAAAAGGGTTTTATATCTTTCTGGTGGGATACTAGAAGATGGACCTGAAAATAAAGTATCTACAGTTTAGTGTATGTAAAAAGAGTGGTGATCTTAATAGTACAGCATTAGTATAATAACACTGGTTATAATGAGTAGTGGCATTGCTAAGACAGTGATATTGAAAGTTATCCTGATTAGTAAAAAGGCCAAATCAAGTCTAGGACTAATCATTGAGGGGCTGGACTTGCCATGAAACCTTCCTCCTTGGTCTCTTGAGGATCTTTTTTATCAATGATTCCTGGGAATAAGTTACTGAGAGCATATATATCATAGTGTTTCAGCTTTTGGTAAGCTTTCATGATGATATTATCTCTATGAAAACCCATGTTTTTATAGAGTCTAAGCCAATCATGGTACATTACCTTGTCCCTGCAATTCTTTTAACCTCCATACCAGATGAGTATTGCTTGGGTATACTTAGAGGATGATGACAGGTCCAACTTTCTTGGACTGAAGCTTGGACTTATTAGGGCTCAAGACCCAAAATTTTTCATCAATGTCAAATTTGTGCAGTAGGGGATGCTTCACTGTTTTGACTTGTTTGGCTTCCCACTCAGGCTATATTGCTTAGATTTTCTGGATTTTGGGTTCATTTCTACTGGGTAGCCTTCTGATTAATACCAGCTGTGGGGCACTGTTAGTGGTCATAATTTTGGGGGTTATCTCAAATACCATCTCACAGAGACTTTAATAAGTGAAGGTATTATGATGACTTGATAGATCATTAGGACTGTTGGTAAGTGTGTGCCCCAAATCTTGATATTATATACCAATAGTTTAGTAATGACTTGTATCAAAGACCTATTAGTCACTCAAATCTTATAATGATTTGAGGATGGTAAGGGTAGCAACTGAGAGATTATTTATTTTTTGACCAGATATTCATTAGTTCTCTCAGTGATGAGATAATTTTCACCATCCAAAAGTATAAATCCTGTGATCTCAAAGTTAGCAATTATTTTCTTAACAATGAAATATTTTATATTGTTACCTGTGTGCTACTTAGTGGCTTGGGCTATGGTCTATTGGGTCACGTACTTCATAGCAGTTATGATGAAGTATTTTTATTTTGTGTCTCAGGAATGTAACCTATAATATATAGTTCTTATTCCTTGAAGGATTTACCTAAAAATATTGTTAGAGAAGGTTTGAGGGTCTTTTTCAACTTCAAAGACTTTCCCCGGATTTCACACTGGTCTAGAAGTTCAAGCATGTCTTAATACAGGGCTGGCCACAAATATTATGATTTCAAAAAATATTCAAAAAAGTTGTACCTAAGGTTACAACCTAGTTATTAATGGTACATTATTACCATGTTCACTATATGGGAGATTGGTACATGTAGAACACTATTACTATCAGAAATATTGCAGTGAAAACAGCATTAATGTTAGAAAATATATGTTCATTATTAAAAAACAGTGGTTTTATGAGATCATTAGTCCCTTTGAAGAATCTATTGAATTTGTTCTGCATTAATAAGAGGGGCCATTGAGTATCAAGTAATCTGCTTTCATGGATACATATGAGATTTAGTTGTGGTAGAGTGTCTACCACTTTGAGTTTATCTCCATAATTGTACTCAATGAGAATGGGGTCTCTATGAATTAAATCTACCACTTGGACTGACTTTGTAAATGATTGATTTGAGTCTTAAGCTATACAAGATATTTATAACCTATTAAACAGGTGATCTCCTTCTGGCATCTATTGGCAGCAAAATTTTAAAAAAGTGTAAAACAGTGAGCTTTTTCTTGTCACGTAGAGTAAATCAACATTCTCTGTATGTTATTTTACAGGATTTATAAACTACAAATAGAAAACAACTATCCTCAGAATATATATGATATTACATATGGTCAGTTAAGAGGCATCTGTATCTAGTTGATTGTGTTCTTCCTCATGAGGCACTGTAGTAGTAGGGCTTGAGACAGATTTTTCTTTAGTTATTGGAAGTTATAATTTTTTAAGGAAGTCCACATGAATTTTGAGTTTCCCCTATAATTTGTGAGAGTGGTATCATGAGGAAAGTGCACTCTGTGATAAAATGTTGACAGCAGAAAGCCATATTAATAAAAGTACCAAGCTCTAGTCAGTCATAGGGCTGACATGTCTTGTATGAAGCATATTTTATCAGGGTATATGTACATTTTTTAGCCCCAATCAAATGCCCAAGAAGGGGAGTCCCTTATGAAAGAACATTTTAAAGGATCCAGGAAATGCATAGTAATCATGTTGTTATTATTTTAAGCTTATTTCTTTTTGATATGAGAATAGATATTTAAACCTTTGGTAAGTTTTGATTACAATTGAAAGACCCAAGAGCTCAACTCTTTATTTTCATTACACCACCCCACAATGACCTCTACAATAATATTTTATCTGATCCCAACACCTTTACACTTTCTCTCTACTGCATGCTTTCAGTGTAGGAAAATCTTGTTTAAACTAAACATCATGCTGTGAACCTTCATACAAAGACATAGCTTCCTTGAGCAGGGGTTCCTTCTCAAGAAAAATAGGCCTTTAAAAGCTCCTCATACAAGCCTTTCAATTCCTTCATGTATTAATTAAAAATATTTTTGCCACCTCTAGATCTCAATAAGACTCCTCCAGTATCTTCTTGAGGATATTATTCCTCAGCGCTACACCTTCCTCCTAGAGACTCCAAATGTTTCTTTGTTTCAGGAAATCATAGAAGGCATAAAAAGATATACAATATAAAACAGTAAATCCTGTAAAGATTATTTTAATTGTTTAATCAAGTTTCTATTTTATACCACTTGGGGATATATTTAGCTGAAACCTCTCCTGTTCTGGAATACTGACTGGATTTCTATTAATAGACCAATGGTATTACAATAAATTGATTTATATTCTATTTTCACAGGAAAATATATTGGTTATACTACCTTAATAGTACTCTAGGCACATTTCATAATAACATGACCTCTTTAAAGGGCATTTATCTTTTTGTAGCTTGAAGTATAAATAAACTTCCAACTATTAACTATAGAGTATACCTATTTCAAATACCAGATTTTCATGGGTTTAACTGGGAACTGGCTAATAAATCCTGTAGGTACATGTCACAGTAGTTTTTTAATGCCAGGCATTATTTGTCCAAGTTAGAAAGCGCAAAAGTTGAGAACAATGCAGAAAATAATGGACTTAACTGATTTAAATCAAACTGTGGATATTAAATGGGTTACATAAACTCCTAAAAAACAAGATCCAAGTATCTGAGACAAGTTAACCTTGATGAGCCATATAATATTAAAGTCACTTTAATGTTCCCTCATTGATCAGAAGGGTTATCAGAAGTTGAGCATTCAAGGGTTCTTTTTTACTGGTCCAGCTATACATTGGAATGATGAATCATGAAAAAATCAAGGGGTCAAAGATCCAGGTGAAAATTGCTGAGTTGATAATTTTGATACATAATGAAATTTCTTGTTGTTCAACTCTTAAGAGTCAAGTCCTCCCAAAATTCTCAATAAAAGAAACTTATTAATTCAATTATAAAAAACCCACTTCTCAATGCATCTGGTCCTGGGCCTACCTTGTTATTTTCCATACAACTTGATTTTTAAATTGCATTTTACTGGAAGGTGGGTCTCATACATATTCCACTTCCTTCTGGTTGTCTGAACGTATCTTTAATGCCTTCCAATGTTTAGCTTTTACCATTGAAACTTAAGAAAAAAACCTTCCCAGTTCTCAATGTCCTGAGTTTTATTCCAAAAACTCTTTGGTCTTGTCCCAAGCAATATATCTCAGGCTACTCTGGTTGACTATAATATTCTTTAAATGCCTAGTTTTTCTTTTGGAAATTTTACCAAGAGATATTTGAAGCCTTGTTGGTGGCTTATAATCAATTTTATGTGGATTTGGGTGTTTATCCCTCACCACCCAGAAACAGCTTCTGACTATCCAGCTGTTTATATCAAAGTAGCATCCTTTAAATTGACACAGTAAAGTTTGTTTTGATCCTTTGATAAAAAATGCTGAAATGCTCTGGGGCTCCCATTGGTTAACATTAACTACTGCCTTGACACAGTCAAGCCACCTCCAGACAATAATTAGCTTCTAATTAATCATATTACAGGGTATCAATGAACCTTCCTGGATAGTTAGTTGGTTTCAGAAACACCCAGTCTCATAATATAATCCCTCAATCAATACAGAACAATTAATTTATGGGAAAGGTATCACTGTTGTGATAAAAACTGTCAAAACAGCAGGCTTAACCTGCCAGCAAGGTTCCAAACAAGCGTGTTTGTGACCTGCAATCCAATTACCCAGCCACTTGAAGCCATACTAGGAAGTCAACTCAAATCGCCAAATCCAACAACATGAACAGATGGTGATCTTTTATGGTGGATACTTTGTTTTGGCACTTGACTCATTACCAGGATCAAGCCACCCCCTTTACTATCCAGCTGTGTGATCAACACAATCATGTTCCTGTTATCATTGATTCACAATGACTATATAATTACTATCTCTCAATAAAGATTATTATCTAGTTTCTAAATATTTTTACCCTTGTAACTCTGCTAAAACAGCACAGTTACAACAAACCAAGTTTTAAAAGGGGGATTTTTAGCACTGACATCCCTTCAACCTCAATAATAAATCCCAAGACTTGAAAAATTTATCCAGAGAGTCTTTTAGAAATATATTCAAGCCTATCCAGCCAAAGCCCAAAGTACTATAGTAAAGCTACAGTATGAATTTCATAGACCCTGCACACACCCCTTCACAACTATAACACAAGCACTTAACCTGTATCAATAAGAAAGAACATGATTAACCCATGTTAATAATGGGAGATCTTCAAGCAGGATTCCCACCTGGCACCACAATGAGCACTCAAGAGAAGGTCTGTAAGGACACATACCTGCTAAAAATGTCTATGGTATGCTTCACTACATACTAAAAAGTGGCAACACCCTAACTTAAAAACTGTCATCATAAAATGGTGTCATCATCCTTTGCTATAATTGACACTTAGGGCACACCTGTAGCAGAAAATTTTACAAATAACTCAATGATTGCTAATAGTGGCCAAACATGTTGGGCAACATCAAATGAGTTATCAATCATTGTAAAACATGGAGAAGCACATCAATCCAAAGCACCTCCTAAGCCTGTGATTCCCATCTTGGTGGAATACACCATCTAGAAAATGCCATCTAGAAGGACGCCATCTAGAAAAAAATCTGCAATAGAGTCAGGATTTACATTAGCAAAAATAGAAAATTGAATAAAATTATTAATTAGATAATTTTTACATATTAGTTTTCAATACAGCATCTAGAAAAACAGCATCTAGAAAATGCTATCACAAATTAAAATAAAAAGAGTATTATCCAAATAAGATTTTTTGATTATAAAAACACTTAATAAATATCCTAAAATAAGCCATCTAGAAATACATCATCTAGAAAGACAGCATCTGGAATCAAATAATATTTATACTTTTATGTGATAAACCTAGACCTTTCCCTTATTAACTGGGAATATAGTATGATATTAATTTATGACCACTGTCAAGTATATACTTCTTGGAAGTATAATAAACAATATAAAGGAGAAAATTAAGAAGAGAATGATACTTTATTTGATATGAAGATAGAGGATTATATAGTACCATGGAAAGCAACATGCTGTCCATGTACATCATGGTAGTCATGGGGCTTATTGAGTAATTTTCCATCTAAGTCATGTGGCTTGTCCATGTGTTGTTCCAATTAGGACCTGAAAGGTTTGATCCCCATAATAAATGGCCAAATGATAGTAGTGTCACTAGCTTACTGATAAGTTGGGGAAGCATTCAGGAGATTACTCATGGAATTGGCTTCCTGAGAGGGAGTAATCAAAGATGTTGCAACACCACATAATAAGTCAACTTATATTAACACTACTTTAATAGTACTATCTCCCTGTAACACAGCCATTAAAAACCACTTTTAATATACTGGTTTTATTCCTTATCATAGAAGGATCTGTAATATTTGGGTTTCAACTTTAAAATAATTCATTAATGATTTTATATGTGCAAGGGTAGTGACTCCATTAACTGGAACTGCTATAATGAGGCTAAGGACAGCGTAACTAAGACCACCTCATCACTTGAAGGTTGGTACAACCAATTTTCACACCTGGTTAAGGTAAAGAAGCCAGGATTAATTGTGATTATCAACAAGATGAAGACCTGGTATGTTCATGGAAACCAGCTTTACCCTCAGGCCATCAAAAGCAAAGTTGCTGTATCCAAGTGTGCAGACCATCAAGTCAAGTTTGCAAGTGTTAATAAAGAGGGTTTGACCTATTACACCATAGAATACTGCCTTACCCATCTCAAAGAAATTTACAAGGCTCTCAGGGCTAAATGCTGATCAATTTACTCTCTCATTAAATACTTTACTACCAAATATTTGATTTTCACGTTATTTTTAGTGTATAGATGCAAACATAGGAACAGATTTCATTATGAAAATATCACAGTTTTTGGGTAATTGACTTTGGATCTTTGCACACTATAGTTGATACTAGCTGACCCCAACTATTTATTGCAGATCTGAAATATTTGAATAATTTCAAGTTTAGCCATATGTCTCTTGTCATTTTAATATATATACATGTTTAATATAGGGTCAAAATTTAAGATGAAAATATCACAGTTTTTGGGTTATTGACTTTGGAGCTTTGTGCACTACAGTTAGTACTAGCTGGCCCCATATTTTTATTAAAGATTTGAACTCCATGGATGATTTTAAGTCTATTAGAATGTTTTTTATTGTTTTTAAAATGGGTTTAGCATTTATTAATATTTTAAGTTATCCAATGAAGTTTAGACAGAAATTTGAGATAGGGTTTCTAAATGGTGTCTTTCTAGATAGTGTATCCCACCCACATCTCTATGAACCAGCTGTTAAAGGTATGTACCTAGGATATTTTGGGATCAGTGCTTAATTACAAAGAAGACAGGAAGTACATCATCCTAGCCATTGATCAGGACACAAGGTGGCCAGTCACACAAGCCACCCAGGAAAAGTAGGAAAGATATGAGATGATCTATTGGCAAGGGAATGGTTGCCAAGTCTGAGAAGCCTGAACTTCTCATCACCAATGGGGATGAGCTTAACTCCAATGCCATCAAATTCTACAGCACTAATAATGGCATTCAACATACAACCAGCAGCTACCACCACCCTCAAACAACTGGTAGAGCTGAAAGGTTGGATGAAGAACAAGTAGAAAAACTCAATAAGGTATCTTTCAACAACCTCTTCTGCTGAACAGAAATGTTTCAACGGTCCTAATAGTCTAACACACCCAAGTAAATAAAAACATAGGCGAGAGCCCTTATCAGCCAGTATACAGACACCAGCCAACAGTTTTTAATAGTAATCTGGGACCTTGCCTAACCTACCAAAGAAAACACCAGAGAAGGAAAATTGTGATGACCAACATTGAGAGCTGTTTTGCAGGCAAGGGCTGCGTTTTGCTAAATAAAGATTGGTTCCTGGGAAAGATGAATGTTGATTGGTTTTTTGATATTTATAACCTTGTTGCTTGATGATGATTTGCCATACCTTGAGATATTGATAAGGTGGCCCCTTAGTAGTACTTTGAAAGGATAAAAGTGGTACCCTGTGATGGTTATACAAATGAATATAGGCATCTTTAGATCCACTAGGGTGACAATATAGTTGGGGGGTTACCTGGGATAGATGTTCTTTGGTAGTATTGAAATCTTGATACCAACTAGGATGATAATTCAGTTGGGTTACTTTATCTGAAAAAGAGGTGAATTTTCTCTTTTAATGACTTAAGGTTAGACTTAAGGAGGTCTTACTGCTGCTGTGCAAGCATAGATAGCCCAGAACCATCATTGGGAGGGCTTTTCAGAGATACAGCTACAGAACTTGATGGTTTAGAAGTATATGGGAAGTAAAGCTGGTTAACTTGCACCTGAAAGCTCAAGATTAACAACTTGGGTTAGCAAAAAAGGTGGTGGTGCATGAGGTATGCCTGCTTCTGATGACCTAAGTGCAGGCCGCTGATGAGGGTCTACTCTAGGTGAAATCTACTGATGATGACTTAGTACTCAGAGTCTAGGTAGAATTCACTGATAGGGACTAATAAAGCATAGCCTAGATGGAGATGTCACTGATAGGGCTCAAAGATATACTTAAAAGCTATTTTAATGCTAGGCTATTAGGGTAAGTTTGGAAAAGGTTGGGAAATTTTATATAAAGGCACTTCAGTATTTTACCAAGGACAAGTTGCTGAAGGAGAAAAAGGCTGAGCAGTTTAAAGGAAGCATTTTTGCTTTGGTTCTGCTGCAGTGGCAATACTGAAGGAAAAAAATTTGAAGAAAGCACATCAAAACAAAACCCACTAGTGATTTTCTATGGAGAACAGTTGAGTTCAAACCCAGTAAAATGTTGAAGAAAACAGGGAAATTGTTTGAGACAGCAAGGAGAAAAACATTGATGGTACACTTGGTAAAACATTTGCTTACCATTTGATTGTTGGCA
>QTSX02000561.1:0-10593 GCA_014839935.2 Entomophthora muscae
AAAGGGAGAATGTTGTTGGATACAACATGGGGCAGCTCATTAAGCGCCCCCTGTGTAGTATAAGATACACTGTAAGATGAGGTAAAAATATCAATTGCACAATATTATAACAACCTTTCAATCTATATGAAATTTATGGCCATACAATGCTTATGAAAAAGAGCATTTTTCCACCTTATATAAATAATATAGTTGGTTTTAGAGAACATTTTGAACAAAAAATGGTTAAAAAAGAAGAAAAGACCTTAATTATATATAAAGTCAAGTTATCCTAGCAAAGAATATGAGCTTATCATATAAGAAAATTACAAGGTAGACTTAAGATGGATGCTAAAACAACTCAAGAATTTACTTAAATTATCAGAAAACCAACTTATTAAACAATTTTCCAAGATCAAAGGTTCTAAAAAAAAACCAGTGAGAAAATTTTCAGCTTGTAATTAGATTTTTTTAAAGAATTGTTTTTTAAAAGCCAAAAAATAGAAAAATATACAAAAACTCCTTAGAAGTTGGAGTTTCTGAGACCACTGTACGTAGAAGTATGTATGTTCAAGGGCTATATGGGCATGTTTCAAGCATAAAAATCTTTATAAAGCAAGAGTATATGGTTTAAAGTTGGCATTTGCTTGCCAATAAATTAATTAACCTATAACCTTCCTGGAAAAGATTATTTAGTCTGATGAGACAACACAGCTTCTTAGTGGATCTCAGAGATCCTAAACCTGCTATTTCAAAACAGCAGAACCTCTCAAGCCATGCTGTTTAAAAGATGCTGTTAAAACTAAGCATGACTGCCATCTTTTAGGACTGCTTTACAGACAATAAAAGAGGAGAGATCCAGCCACTCACTGGGAAGGTGAATGCTGATGTCTAAAGAAGGACAGTTGATTTAAATCTCTGTATATTTATGAGGGATCTACAAGAACCATTCAATTATATCTTCATGCAAGATAACACTACTTTCCACACTACCAAGAAAATCAAGGAATACTTGAATTCCAAACAGATTGTTTGGATTAGTCTCTCCACATCCCAGATTTGAATCCCATTGAGCATCTTTGGGATATTATTAAATCTAATTTTCTAGAAGGCTCCAGACAATCCATAGTGGATCTAAAATTTGGAGTGGCAAAAGCATGGGAGGTGGTTCCTATGAAACCTCTTAAGAATCTTATTCACTCAGTGCCCAGAAGACTTGCTGCTGTTATCAAAGCCAGAGGTGGACCAACCAAGTACTTAAGATATTGAATAAAGTAAGTTTCCAAAATATGATAATAGCTATGTATAATTTATTTTAGTTTTACTTTCATTAATTTTCACATCTTTTTTAAGGCCTTGTGTAAATTTTTACAGCCTATTTTTTCATGCTAATTTTGCTCATTTATTATTTTTAAAATCTTACATTATCTTAAATAACACTGAAGATCCATTACTTAAAGTGGGCACTGTATTATACAAAGGAATGAATTACCTGGTTAGACATGCTTTGAAAAATGATATGAAGACAGCGGAATAATAATCTTTATTGCATGTAACCATACTTAAAATAGTGAAATCAGAGCAAAAATGAAACCCCATGAGAAGCCTATTAAAATGACAAATGGAAAGTATTATTAGGGATCCTTAAGCATAAAAATGTATATATATATAAGAAACAAGAATAAAAGAGTTAGTATTTCAAAGGTAAATTGATCATTGATTATTACAGCAGAGATGATCTCGGGTATTATTTACTCAGAAGCCCAATCCAGTTTTATGAAAAGCTAGTGTTGAACTAAAATGGGTCAGTCTGCATAATATGTTTATCTTACCCTCTTGTGCTGATATATTGAATCACGCCTGTTTATAGTGTAGTGCTTATTGGCAGCTTTTGGAGAAGAACGGCAGGAAGAGCCAATGTTAATGGAGAATGTCTGTGGGACAAGCTTCAACCAAGAGTCTCGGCAGATTTCTAGAGCTGAGTTTTCTATATCAGCAACTTCCTTTTTGGCACTAAGTATTTTTTTCTCGTGGCGGTTAATACAGGCCTGGAGCTGCAAATTAGCAATCACTTGAATATCGTATATCCCTTGCAGGTGGCTGCTAGTCTGGATAAGCTGTTGACAGCGTTCACTTTCCTATCACTTTAAGAACTTTTGAAAACAGTGGCAGACTTACAGTATTGAGCAACCTCTTGCCTATCATATAATTAATCCGACTTGCATTCCAGACACGAAAAATCACCATCACCAACATGATCTGATTGAACACTTCGTTATTCTCAAGGAGAGAAATTCCTTCAAAAAGCATGATCAAAAGCACGACAAAGGCGTCGGTGCAGTGCCAAAAGTCACGATAGTATTCCTTGAAGCCTATTTCGTAACTCCGTGCATAAGTATCAACTGAAAACAGAAGCTGCATTAATATATCAAATATAGTTAAAGCTATTCGAGCCTTGCCATAGATGTCACCAGCACCATACTTGGACCTATTTATCTTCAAGGCTGAAAAGGATGAGTATTCTGGTTGATCTTATATTTACCTCACCCAAAATGAATTCAATCACGGACATGAAAAAGTTTAAGACCGACATTTTGGCCACAAAATACTTGAACCGCAAGGAAGTTAACCGGTAGATTCCATGCTTTTGAAGGCGTAGGGGAGTGAAAATATTGGCATTTGGTTTGATCAGGTGAGCTACATCAGGGTATTCTATTGGCGTATCATCGTGCAGCCGTCCTACTTCAATAACATGACTTTTTTCTTCCATTTTAAAATTTAAAGTCAAAAACCATCGAACTTGACAATTCAGTCAGGTTGAACTATTTATACGAAAATGTTATACTGATATTATAATGAAACTGTTGCCATTATTGACTAAATAAAGGATTTCAAACACAAAAGAAAAGGCAGTTGCTTCGTTATTGTAGGTTGAATGGAGATCTGGTGTAATTCATTAGTTGCTTTCTAATTAAACGCTGATTTTAGAATTGAATTTAACTTGGTTTTTGTAAAAACCGTAATAGGGTGCTTTGACAAGCCCTTAGCTAAAACGCCAAGATTTCCAGTTGAGGCTAGGGCTGCTTCGGGCAAGCCCTGGGCAGCCACGGCCAGTTTTTGGCTCGGCGCTCGGCCAAGCCCGGGCAGCCGCGGCCAGTTTTGGCCCACCTCCCTTCGGGGCCGCGGGGGCCCTAGCTCTAAGGCGCTATCTTCAAAGATTTATTTTATGATGTTTAAACATTAAATTATTCCGTTCTGGCTCTAACGGCCCAGAGCCGGAGGCTAGCCGCGGCTGAGCCGAAGCATTCCTAGTTGAGGCTAAGTGCGAACTGAGTAAAGGTTCTCAGTAATCTAGATCTCAGTAATCTAGATGGCAGTAGATTTTAAGTGGAGAATAGAGGAAATCGAATCTACTCATTCTAAAGCAATAAAAAAAAAAATAAAAATTATGTTTAGAATCAATAACTACTAAATTGGTGAAATTTTAAATTCTGTTTCTCTTCAAAGTTATTTTATAAAGTGCATTAGGAAGTTAGGCTCGATTTTACTGCTTTGTCAAAGAGTAAAAGTCAAAGTGCTTCTTTGACCTATATCTTCAAATAGTTTTAATTTAAAACCCTCAACAATTTTTTGTATATATAATTTGCTCATTCAAGGACAGTGTCATGATGAAGTAAAGAGAGAGCTCTTTGTAATTAATCAAATGGAGAATATACACCCAAATAAGAATGACATTATCAATGAGGAGATGGTGTGTATTTCCTCAGAGATGATAACTTTTAAAGAGAGAATATGGCAAAGTACAACATATCACAATGCACAGGTATAAGAGAAAGACATTGATTTGACTCACAGTCAAGGAGTCAGCAGCATAGATGGTTTCACACTCAATTTTGCAAATTCCAGGAATCATTTCAGCAGTGGAAGAAAGATTTGAAGAGTTTTGGGGTGGCAAAAATGCCTAGTCTAACAATCTTGTTATTAAAAATCTTATGGGAAGGTATTGAAATAAATGAATCATGAAAAAAGATGTTTTATCAAATTGAAAATATCAAACTACTAAGATAGTTTGTTAAAAATTATGTTATTCTAAGCCTTTTGGGTACATCTTGATGAGGTGGCCTCTGTAAGAGTTAAATGACATGCAGCACTATTCAGTGAAAAAATAAGAATATATTAAACAAATTTTTACCTGCTTGAGAAGCACTAAACCAAATTGGATGAAGGAACTCACTAGTTTTGCACCTTTGGAGGTATAGCAGACAGCAGCAACTGTCACAAATGACAAACTCTTGCTAACTATGCTTGTGGAAAAACCTCAACTATGGGATTTAAACACCAGAATCCTGCAGGCTGCCAGCCTGCAAGACCAGCTGCCTGGCTGCTTGCGCTTTTCTGGGCTCAAACCAGAGCATGATTCAACTTTGGGGAAACTCCTGAGACCTGCTGAGCTAAAATTACCTGCATCAATGTCTCTCACACTAAAGATTTCTATTAGTCCCGCCAATGAGAGTATGGGCCTGGCCAAGGACCCCAAGATAACTGGGGCCACCGCGGTGGGAGAATCAAAGAAACTTCCTGTGGAATGTGGGTCACCCGAGGAGGCAACCTCCAGAATTAACTCATACAGAATGAAACATCCTTCATGTCGACAATTCTCAAAAATATTTTTCTTATTTTCAATATTAAAGATTTTTTACTTGATTAAATAATTGACACTGATAATAGAAGCAATGTTTGATTTTTATTTTGAGCTTTTAATTGAAATTATAAAAGATAAAGCAAAAACAATTTCTGGAAATGTTGACATGGAGGATATTCCATTCTGTATGAGTTAATTCTGGAGGTTGCCCCCGAGGATGATCAATCCTGCAACCCAAAAGAAAAATTTGAGTCTTTTTATTTCAAACCAGCCAATGGAAGATCTCCCACAAGAGATGTCACTGAGGGCTGCCTAGCCCTGATAGACTATATCACCAGGCCCAAGGGGAATTGCAAAAGTTTTTCCATGGTAACTGGGCATACTTATACCCTGGGCTTCCAGGAAACTACTCATCATCATTCTTGCAATAAAGTGACATGAACCTTTGGTTCAACCAGGTCATCTCATATTTGATTTTAGTTCTATTTCACTTGCAGACTAACTTTTGCTGCCTTGTCTCTTACTTTCATCAACCCCAAGAAACTACAGACTGTCTGCCTGAGCTATATCAACTACCCGGAGAATCTTTTGGCCTGATACATTTCACAGAATATCCCCCAACCTGGCATATTCAGAGTTCACTCTAGAGGAAATCCTGATCTACAACCCTGAAGCCAGAACCCAAAAAACCAAGATGATTGGCTAAGAAGAATCCTGGATAACTGTGCCCCCTCTGCTATTCCGAGATAAATATAACTACCTGCCAGCCTACCATGTTCTAATGACCCCACCTCTAATCTTGCAGCCCAACCGCCCGCAAGAATTTGTGGCAGCTAATAAGTCTACTTCAACACAACTATTCAGAGTAATTGTCAGGATTGACAATTTGTTATCTCTCAAAACCTGGGCTCAAGGGCAAGATTCAAGCCCTAAACCCAAATTTCTGCAGGCCGCTGGCCCCATGGACCGAGAGCTCGCCCGCCTGCGTTTTTCTGAGATTGAGCCCCCGCGAGCTGAAGGCCCTGCTAAGTCCTGAAGTCAGAATACCAGTACAGGTTCAATTATGATGGTTCCTGAGGAGGAGTTTCTTGAATTGCCTAATGAAGGCAGAGAAGGTGGCCCCATGAACTTCATGAGCTTGAAGTCTTCTTGAGTAACCAATCAAACTTAACTGCCAAGGAGCAACCTGGGCTTTGGGCCCGACCCCGTGACCACAGCCAAAAATTAAGGAAATCAAGTGACCAATTTGGACGTTCTGACCAATGAGAGAACATTCAGCTGAGGTGCTATTTCCCCGCTCTTACACCTGGGCCTCCTGGCCACCCGCCCACATTTTCCCCAATATTTTGATGAAGCCCTTATGAAAATACTAAGTTTGGAGACAGGATGCTATATATGCCTATAGATTCTGCGCTCAAACCTTATTGCCATTTTTGAATAAAGTGATAAGGAGCGCCTTTTGGGAAAGCTTCAAATATGGAATTAAGAAAGAAGAGAAGTATATTTTATTGAATAATACTTTAGACTTATATAGACTTGACTGTGGCGGGGATTTAGTTGGATCAAACCTAGGGGTTGGTCATGTGCAAGATGGGTTTGAGCCACTGGATACTTGGACAGTCATGTGATATTGCTTGGTTACCATTCTCAGTATGTCAAACGGTATATTGGAAGGGCACCAAATTGGGCAATGGCTGGATGTTAAGTAGGTTGGCATTAGCCAGAATGCTTGTACATCCAGACCCTTGACAAAAGGTTATGTTATTTTGGCTCACACAGCTATTTTCTGATTTTGTATTTGCTATCTACCAATTCAGTTCAAGATCTCTTGGCCCCTCTTCCCCACTGCCCGCAGTTTTCTGTCCTCCTGGTGTACCCTTTGGACCCGTCCATTTTACTGACTACCCTCTGAAATCTGAATACAAGGACTACACCCCAGAAAAGATACTCGAACTCAACCCTTTGGCCCGCATACAATCTGTAGTTAGATATAACCAACAAGACCCGTGAATATTTTAAACACCCAAGTTGTTCAGAGGGAAATTCAACTATCTCCCTGCTTATGACCTGCCCATGAAACCGCCCATGACCCCAAAACCTATGCCCACTTCCTCACCTGACCATTCTGGCAAGCTGTTTGGGATTGTGTACATCACCCTCACAGGGGTGATTGACACTATAATCCTGGCCAACAGCCCGTGGTCCTCGATGAGAAAGTCCGTCTCCTACCTTTTTAAGTTAGCTCACCTCTTGTGGTGAGCATTGCCTGCAAAAAACCTGGCCTGGGTCACCCCTGGAAACAATGGGCTGGCTGCCCAAGTCTGGATCCCTGACATTAATGTACATCACTCTAACTGGACCTGTGGATTCTATGGTTCCCTCTAACGGGCCCTGGGCCATAATAGACAAATTTTTGTCATATGTTGTAAAGTTAGCTCCTATCTTCTGGTGAGCCCTTCTCTCTGGCCTGCAGGCTGTCTGCCCGCAAGTCCTCAAGAACCCCCCACAGGATGGATCCCTGACAGTTTTAACCTGATCCTTGTCCAACTTCCCTACAATTAAAAGATCTATCTTCTGTTGTAGAAAGTAAAAGATCCTTGTTTGGTGTTAAGAATTTATCTTTCTTTGTAACAAAGGTCCCTTACACACACAAATCATATCCCTTAATTATTTCATGTTGTCTTCAAATCAATAGAATTAAACAATATGTCAAATCTTACATTAGAATGTAAAAATCTGATATGTGTACACTTCATTTATTTGATGAGTTTTTTGTGATACAAGTTGAATTATTTGCACTTAGGATTCATATTTTTCACATTTAAATAAGCATAAAATGATAAATTAAATGATTTAATTTATTTGAATATTTTATTTTGATTCAGCTGAGTTTCCCAGATTTATTATTTGAGATTTGGCTATTTGAATTAACAATCCTGTATTTTTTCTAGCAGGTTCTAAATCTACAGTAATAGGGCCTGAATAAGACAAACATTATTTTTAGTCAATCCTTGACAGCTTTTAACTTGTGACAGACATAGAGACACTTCAGGCCACACAAAATGTGTTGAGCAGGGGTGCCCATGGGAGAGTCCACACTAGAGTCATCAACAGCATATGTAAGGCTTGCTGCCCAGATGGAATGCACAAGCCTGCAAAACTATTGTAAACAATTAGAAAAATAGTAATTGATAAACATGATATTTGAAGAAAGTGTCATGGCCTAGGCAACTCTACTCAGATAGGCATGGCAAAAAAGAGCAGTTTAGAGCCATGGCTTTCATCCTAAGTCAAACAGGTTGGTTGAGACAGTTCTTTATTTAATACTAACGGAAAGACAGCTGGAATGGGAAGAGAAAATGAAAGGGAAGGAAAGGAGATGTAAATATAGGAAGAACTAACTAGGATGTATTGGTTGATGCTGGCGTCCTTTCTTTATTTCATGGTGCTCATTTTATAACACTTACAATGCAAGCTTTAGGAAGGGATTTAGATTTGCATCTAAACTAGGGTCACTTTTGCCATCACTCTTGAACTCAATTTATCGCATAAACTGGTGCATTGACAGGCTTTTATCACATAAGAAAAGTTGTCAGGCAGATCTGGAGCTTTTAAACACAAGTTTCATAATTAATTTACGTTCAATAATTGCTGAGATATGCTTGCATGAATGACGTCATTCATGCAGCTAATCTTCTCATGCAGATTGGTGGACTTGGACCATTTAGGCTAATCACAACTTCTGGTTCCCAGGCTCTGGTCTAGACTTGGGTATGAGACTCATAAGCTATACTCATAATTACAGCTTATTATTTGATCTCTGAGATTATGCATGATATCAATAAGGGTAATGCATGAATTTTTTTGACAAGCTCTTTAGCACTCAAACGGGATTATTATGCTCAATGTATCCAATAAGTGAAGTGGCTCAAATTGTCTGCAGCTTTCTAATGAATGTTTAAACGTCTTTATCCATTCAGTATTTGTGGAGTTAGCATTAATTCACTGTCATTGTCACAATCACATCTGAATTTGATACTTGTCAGGACGGGCCCTGACAGAAAGCTTAAAATCAGCATTTTTTAGCTGTATAAATCATTTTATCATTAAATATTTTTTGAAATAACTTATTTATTTATTGAAATTATAAATGCTAGTTTTTTCTGATGATTTATGTTGCCAAGTATGAATATAACCAGTTTTACTGTTAAGGTTTTTTATATTAAAAATGAGAAAACCAAGTTAGGGTTTCAAGTAAACTTACCCTGTGAATATATATCTCAGTTTGAGAAAAGGAGGACAGAAAGGTGAAAGACCTCATCTATTTAAACAATAGTTGAGGAGGTCTATGGTGAAGATGGGGAGGGGGTTTTCTCATCCAATAGGGGAAAGGGAAAATCCAACTTTAAGGGTTTGGACTTTTTACAAAACCAAACTTTCATTTGGTTCTATCAAGTTACATCATAATTCTTGATCAAGTTTCAATCAAGCAAAATTTTAAATTCATATCATTAAGATTAATCATCTTAGCTCATTTTAAGGTACAATAGTTTTCAAAGCTGTAGTGCTAAGCAAAATCAACTTAGATGCAAATAAAATAAAAAACCAATGAATTTATATTGCTCAGCAATATATTTGTGTCCACTTTTATTTTGTTTGCATTTGAGTTGATTTTACTTAGTGCCACAGCTTTGAAAACTACTGTACTTTAAAGCAGGCTAAACTGATTATGAATTGATCTAAAATTTAAATTCCAACTCTGCTTTTGAGGAGAACCGAGTGTCCTAATTAAAACAAAGGTCATGGCAAAGTTACAAGCCTACAGTCTACCTAATAAAATCCTAACCTAATTAAACTACATTGCTTTATATTTAAAAAAGCAACTCCAGATCATCCAGTTAATACATAATAAAAATTTGTGTCCGATATAGTTCATAGCTATATATCAGTTCTGTTTAAATAAAATTAAAGATGTAACGCTTTGTTAAACTCAATTTTGTATTTTAGTATATTAAGTTCAATGATCAGCTTATCCATATATACAATTTAAAAGTCATAGCTGGCATATGCATTTACTTAGAATCCAATAATATGCTGCCCAACCTTGAAAATAGTTAAATTTAAATATTCTACAATTTTATAAATTAACAGATGAAAGCAATCAGAGCTTAAAGACTTTGTAAAATAAAATTGGGTTGATGTATTTTTAAATTCAACTTTCAACCTATCCTTGGCCGGGTAAATCACCAAGTTCGCAATGATTCTAGCTTAAAATATAGCATTTTGTTTTTGAATAGTGATTTCGCCTTCATTCCTATTTTCCTACAAGCATGATTTTAAAATAATTAAATTTTTATTTAACCCTTATCGTATACTATTCAAATCTTATGTTTTGTTATTTGTTAAGCGCCATTTGAAGCCGAATGAATAGGCTATATATATTTATACTGTTTAATATTATTCGAACTCTATTGGCAAAGGCTGTGGATCGGCTCAATAATACCACAAGGGAGCCTTGAGTCATCGTTAGTCGGAAATATAAATATCGATTGAATCAGGGGTAATCTTTAGTGAACTTAAAAGTCAACATATTGTTAGTAGTGGTCCTTTGTTGACTTCATACTCGTTCCCGTTGACCAGAGTGAAGAAAACCGTCTGCTATAGGTAGGCTAGCGAAATATTAAGTAATATTCCATCATGGAATTAACTGAGTGAAGCCTGACATCTTAAACACAAAAATAAAAATTCTTGAACCAAAATTAAATTTACCTGTTAATTGTATCAGTTCAACTACCAAAAAAAACAGTTTTCATAAGATATATCTTAATACTAAAATGGGCGTAAGTCTAAGTATCAAAATAATTCATGAATATCTTATAATTTCCTCCTAAGAATTGAGTGGTGCTTTTGATTTTGCAGCCCTTGACAAATATAGACGCTGGATTTTTAACCAATGCAAAAAATATTTAAAA
>QTSX02000562.1:0-10558 GCA_014839935.2 Entomophthora muscae
CACCATCTTATCAAAAATAGAAAATAATGATATCAAAAATCAGAGTAGCATAGAATTAACATATATGTAAAAAGAAATTGATATCAGTATGTTAATAAATAAAATATGCAGTCATCAACAAATAAAGACTGTATCTTAGTAATCAGGTGTACTACAAAAAGAATATTACAATCCTATAAACACAAAATAATGGTTCAGGAACCAAAGAGATTTTTATAACATACACTTGATCTTTATTAATATGAGTATTTTAATGTACATTGGAGATCAAAATATATACTGAAAATAAAGAGTTAAAAGGGCTGCAGTTAGAGGATGTGGATAAAAAATAAAGTACTTTTCAGAGCTGTTGAGATAGGCAACCAAAACTAAGTGCTGAGCATACAGAAGTTATACACAAATAATGCACAAAAAAATCTTAAGTGGATGAATTTTATTGTTAATATGTATAAATTGTTGATTTTTTGTGTGAGAAAACTTGGTATTCTATGTTAGAGTTTGTTTGTGATTCTCAATAACTCTATAAAGTACTTTAATTAATCTCCAGACTCTTAAATGTCAAAATATAATGCATAATAAAAGGTTCAAACCTCTAATAAAGCCTTGATAACAGTATATTATAGTATTTACAAAGCATACACACATACTTTCTCTAACTAAAAGTAGCAATCATAATAAAGCTATCATTTGTATATTAAAATTTTTCTTTAAATATAATTAAATCACCTTTTAACAGCCAGGATAGTAAATAAAAGTTAAAAAAGACATACTTAACTACCAAAAAAGTATTTCTGCTAAGGAAGAAGAAAAAGATAACAGTGTGAAGCTGTGAATAATAGGGCTGAGTTAGCATAGCTTTTTTCTTTTTGTAGACTTCTCACTGCTCAACTTTTTATACTCATCAATTTCTGATATTATTTCATTAACTAAATCTAAATAATTATTATCAAGAAATTATAAGGGTACCCAATCTTTAAACAGCTTTTTACCAGTTATTTGACTAGAAACACATACTAGTGGGCTGTCATCACCCATGAATTTTCACCAAAAAATTGTGATAAAGATTGTCAAATATCTAAAAAAAATTTCAAAAGATATGACTTCACATTCATCTTTAACCAAAGTTTTTACCAGCTACAACTGGAAACACATATCAGCAGGCTGCCATAAAAGAGTAAAGCTGAGCGTAGCACAGCTTTGCTCTTTTGTCAGCCTTTGTGACACATCTTTCCTCTTACCAACTAAAGACTAAAACATATACCAGCAGGCAGCCATCATTAAATTCTTTTTACCAGCTATAAGTGAAAACTTATACCAGTGTGCTGCTGTAAAAAAGTGAAGCTGAGCAAAGCACAGCTTTACTCTTTTGGCAGCCTGCCTGACACATCTTTCCTTTTACCAGCTATAGACTAGAAATAAATATTAGCAGGCTGCCATCACTAAACGCTTTTTACCAGTTAGAAAACTAGAAAAACATTCCAGTGGGCTGCTGTAAAATAGTGAAGATGAGTGTAGCACAGCTTTTCTCATTTGGCAGCCTTCCTGAGAAATCTTTCCTTTTACTAACTTGAGTATAAAATAAAGATTTTACAAGGCCACTGATTTAAAAAAACAAAAAAGGCTTTCAGTTAGGTTACCTAGATGCTTACCCAGGTGGTATGCTGTAAAAGGGCAAAGCAGGCGTAGCTCAGCTTTGTTCTTTTGGCATCCTGCCTGCCACACCACAGCAACCTCCAGAATTAACTCATACAGCATGAAACATCATCCATGTTGACAATTTCAAATTTTTTTTAGCTTTTTTATAATTTCAATTAAAAACTCAAAATAAAAATTGCTTTTATTATAAGTTCCTACTGTTTGAGCCAGAAGAAAATAACCTTGAATATTGAAAATAAGAAAAATATTTTTGAGGATTATTGACATGGAGGATATTCCATGCTGTATGAGTTAATTCTGGAGATTGCCCACACCACACTTGTCTAGTTTAGGTTGCAAAGAACCCTTGAGTGACCAACTTCTGATGACCATGCTGATAAATAAAGATCATATCAGGCAGACCTCAGATTACGTAATTTATCAATGTCAGCTTACAGGGGGAATCAGATTCAACTGGCAAGCTGGAACAGTTGTAACCCATTTTCAATCAACTTTTTGATTCAAATCCGTTAAATCAATCATTTTTATTATAGGTTTCCTGGCTTTTTGCGCTTTTCTACTTGGCCAAATAATCCCTGGCATTATGGAACTTACTGTGACAAAAGATACCAGCTAGGTTGGTGGAGGTTTAGTTAAAGGTGATGGGGACTCCCTGAGTCCATCATATAGTTGTTTTTTTTTCTCTTTATCAGAAGAAAAGTAGTCTTCAATGTGGACAGTGTCCTCAGTAGCAACTACATGCACACCAGGTTGACTCTGTTTTCTACTTCTGAACATCTATTTGTACCTTTTTGTATACATCAAAAATCAGGACAATCCTTCTTCATATTTTTTTCTCCTTGCATATTCTGCAGCCTGTGTAAACAGGGGGCATCTGTTAAGAAGTAGCCTGTGTGTTGGTATTTCCTTGGTAAAATGAAGATGGTTGGTATACAGGGACAGGAGATGTCTCTGGAGTTGCATACACTTGTTGATTGGTGTGTTTGAGTCAGTCTAATTGAGTTCTTTTTTGCCCTAGAGTAAAGAATTGTTCCACATTTGAAGTAATGCCATGTAGGCCATTGATCTGGCCAGAAAACTCAAGCCAGAGGTCCTTGATGGCAACAAGGCATGTCAGAGGGCACAACAATAGTTGTTTGGGCTGATGAAATTCTTCATCTGCAACTAATTTCCATAGATTGGAACTTGTAGGGAGAATTCTCAAAATTCTTGATTTTTAGAACAAGGAAGTTACCCTGGTTGATTTTTCCCTTGCTTCTGAGTCAAAGACTTTAAGGAGTACCTTTCTCACGTCCTTATACTTGTAGTTCCTAGGGAGGTGCTGAGAGATGTCAGCTAATACTGCTTTGTCTAGCATACAGATGCATGCTAAACCCATCTCTCTTGATCCCAGTCCTTCATTTGCTTTTTGAAGGTGTTCAGCCACATGTGGAAATCAATGTCACTGTTCATTGAGAACTTAGTCTTGAATAGGCTATTTGGCTTAGTTCTGCTTGAACTAGAGTCATGATGCACTCCTTGTCAGTAGGTAGAAGCTGTAGTTGTTGATTCATCCTCAGAACCAAAGTCTGAACTAGAGCTACTACTATCAGAGTAATCAGGTTGGTGGCATCTGCGGCAGGGCTGGTGTCAGTGACTCTCTGGACTTCTCTGGCGGCAGTGGCAATGGATTCTTGGACCTGCACTCCCAATTAGCATAGCATTTGCTCCAGTTGCTATGTCAGGAGGGGTGTACTGAGGAAGGCAAACAGGGTCAGGTCGGCCATGGTGAAGAATATTACCAATGATGGTGGGATTTTTTGTGGTTGGGTCCCCAATGGCTAATTGGTCAAAGCGTTCTCTCTAGAGTAGTTGTTGATCTCTCAATTCTTCTACTACTTGTCCTTGGTTGTTAAGGAGGGTAGTAGTATTGGCTAATTGAGCTGTAAAGCCACCCACTTGTTCTGTTATGTCTTGATTGGTGGTATGGGCCTGTTGTACTCTTGATTACATGCAGTTAGTTTTTCCACTACCTCAGCAGTAGTGATGGCTAAGTCCTTGGTGCATTGTTGCTAACTTCTTCAATTTGAGTGCAATTTAGATTAAATTACCTGGTTACCTTGGTATCAATGTGAGTGATTGCAGTGTTTTACTGTTGCTGGATGGCACTTTGGGCTGTTGTCACTTGAGATAGTAAGCTCATTTGTTTCATTGGTTCCTGGATATGACAATGATGGTCTGTGAGTGTTGCTCCCTGAGCCTCTAGGTTTATGGCAGACAACTATAGATTGGCAGCCAGTGCTAGGATAAAGTTACAAAGAGTAGTTAATTGAGTATCCACAAAAGTATTTGATTCCCATGTGATCCCCTCTAGATGAATGACAGTTGCTCTAGTGCAGGAATCTGGCTCTTAAAGTTGTTGACTGGTGGTATTGTTCCACTCACCTTGTTGTTTGAAAATAATAGTGGCTGACTGTCAAAAGTCCTCATGACAGTTATTCAGATCTCAGAGGTTAGCATTAACTTGGTTAAGTCTATTAACAGCGTCCATAATTTTGGGATGGCTGACTTGAGTGGTGTATGTAGTAAGTCTATATAATCTGTCTACTGTGACTTGAGAAAGGGCTCTGTTATTATGTTTGATTGTTTGCTCTATCTTGCACAGATCTTGTTCCATATTTGTGGTCTCTGCCAATGTGTCAAGGGGAGGTAAGGATTGTTGTTTGCTTGCCTGATGGAAGGAGCAATAGGGAACAACTGCAGACTAGGGGTATGTGAGACAGGATAGATTGGCGCATATGGCCAGTGATTGAGGGTTTTTTAACTCCAGATGCAGAGAAGTTGAATGCATTGAATGTCAGAACTGACTGTCTGGTGGGACAGCTATGAGGCTACCAGGGTCCCAAAGGAGGAATTGGGGTTGGTTGTACTGTTGGAATCTCCATAGAGCAAAGTTTCTCTACTGAAATTGGACAATTATTTGGAATGTTAAGTACTCTGTTTGTGGTGATGGTCTGTTGTTGGGTACAATTAACAGTAGTGCAGTTCCCAAGGGGAGATTGGTCTGTTCTGGTCTAGCAGGATTAATTGCAGTGGTTGTTGAAGGTCAAGAAGGTGATCTTGTTACCAACAACTGACTCACCCTTTGGGGATGGATACTAGCAACTGATCCTGGTGTGGCATTGCTTTTAGTTGATGCTGCTGATGTGTTATTTACTAGAGGGCTTGTCTTAATTGAACAACCTACTTGTTAGATGTCGTCATTCAAAGGCAGGAGAGGCGCTCTGGAGGATATGGCTCTAACCATTATTGCAGGTTCTTCCCTTATCAGAGGCTTATTAGACGTCAAATGGAGGGTGTCAGGAAAAGGCTAAAAGTCCCTGTAGTGAGCACTAAGATGAGGTGCTCTTAAACTACAAGTTAGAATTAGTTTGTCAGTTGATGGACTAAACAATTAGCAAGGGGGTTGATAAATGAGATTTATTGGTCAGTTTGTATAGCTTAATACAAAACAAGTCAGGATCCAGACAGGTACTTGTTTGTATGTAGGCATTAGAACTGGAAGGAACAACAAAGGGTTTGGAGTAGGAGCAACAGTAACTACTTGAAAGCAACTCATCAAGTAACAACTCTTAGTCAAGTTAATTAGCAATTTAGTCAAGATGAATGAGACTAGCCTTTGTGTCCCTAAATTATAAACTCAAAGAAAACAATTGATGGTGTAGCTAAAAAGGGGTATAAACGTATATATTTTAAAGAAGAAGAATGGTTTATACTAAAACTTACTTGATAAATCAAGGGGAAGATGGTAACAGCTACAGTGGCACAAGTGGGTTATGGAGGGCTTATTTCTGGGGTAGTCAGCTGTTAACCAATGTCAGTTAACTAATTTTTTAGTTAATTAACGCCAAAATGGTGTAACTTTCAATCCAGAAGCTATTTTGTAGGCTCAAACAATATGGAACCTCTAACAATCAAGAAGCAATCAGGAACTCTTAAGAAATTCTAGAAGTAACCAAACAACAGATCTGGATTTATTGACCAAATGGTGAAAGATTTAATCATAGTGCCATTCTCTGTGTTTCCTTGGGGGCTTTGGGGAGGTCCTAAAACTAACATTGGGGGAATGGGAATGCTCAGGAGTGTCACCAGGGTGGTTGCTTGGGGAATCAGCTGCAGAACTTGGTGTGATCAAGCCTCTGGGAAGTAAAGTTGATTACTTTGCAACTAAAAGCTCATACTTAGTCACCTGAGTGATTAAAGATAATTGCACAGACATGAGGGTTGTCTGGGGTTGAATGGCCTAAGTGGAGGACACTTGAAAGGGCCCAGTCAAATGCAAGTAGTCCTGTAGACTTATTGCCTGAGTCTGAGGTATTGGTAACAGGGACTGACAATGGAACCACAGGGCTTATAGTAGGATTAACATTGAAGACTAGTTGAGGGACTGTAAGATCATTGTGAGGATTGAAACCAAGATGATTCATTGTGAGAATTGAATGATTGTCTGGAAAGGACTGGTGAAGTACTAATTACTAGACTGGAAAGGACTTCTGATGGATAAGGAAGGACTAGATGAAAGACCAGAAGATCCCAGTGCAGGGCTAGCTGAGGAACTGGAATTAGCTGGGAAGAACTAGCTGGAAATAATACAGGATCTAGGATGCTGGTGTTGAATTTTTGAAAGGGAAATGATAAGAAAAATCAGCAAAAGAATTTATTAATGCTGCCAGAATATATGATAAAAAGACTGAATTAATTATTATATAAAATAAGGAAAGAAAAATTGAGATAATTTGCAATGTTTCAAACTGTAAATTTATTCAGAGTTGATTGAGTAAAACAAATCTGGAAAGAAGCCAGAAACAAGACAAAGAAACTGTGAGAACAAAGATTGGAATTTTTCCAAAACAATTAGAAGAGACTAAAGGCAAGCAATGTGCAAGTTCAAAGTGTTAAAATATTGAAGAAAATGCGGGGAAAATTGGAGAAAATTTGAAGAATTGAGGGTTCAAAATCCCCTAAGTAAAACATAGGCAAGAGCGCTCAAGTTTTTCCAGAGAAACATGATAGGAATTACAGCAAACCTGTTCAAAATGTGGAGCAGTTGTTTATCTGGAGCAAGACAGCGCCAGGTTTGAACCAGGGTCAAGAGCAAGTCATTTGGGCAAACTTTTTGGCAAAACCATTGAATCTGAGAGTTTGATTGGCTGCATATTGAAGCCTGTTTGATCAGTGTTTTGAGGGATTTAAATGAAAAGTTAAAGCCTAAAAAATGAAGAAATTAAGCAAAAACTCAGGGGTTTCATTGGATAAAGTAAGGTAAAAAGTTTTTCATATTGTAGAGTAAGAAAAAAAATTGTTTAAGCTTTAAAAATTAAGAGTTCTGAGAGAGAATCAGGACTGAAACAAGGAGCAATAAAAAGAGAATCTATCTGAGGTTTTCATTGACTGGCACAAAAGGATTAAAAAGGTCACAAGGACTACACAGAGGACTTAAGCATAAGACAAAAAAGCTGAAGCTGGAGATAAAGAGTTGGAGCTGGAGCTGGAGCAGAGTGCAGGAGCCCAAGTCCAAGTACAAGGAGTCCAAGATATTTTTGGAGGACTCCAAGGTATTGAAAAATTTCTATTGTTTCCTAGGTAGGACACACCATTTCAAAAATGCCATCTTGAAATACACCATCTCAATTTTCAGCTATCTCAATTTTATAGTAAAAGCGCCATTTTGATTTACGGCATTTTGACTAAGAAAAAACAGTTTTAAAATTTTAGATTTTTTGAACTTCAAAAATTACCCAAAAAATTCCCAGAAAAAAATTCAAGAAACATTTCTAGGCTTAAAAAAGCCTCAGGATTCCAAATCTGCAATAAAAAATGGGGTCATTTAGTAGCAATATAGTTGCGTAAAGCCCAAAAGTTAAAATAATCCCAAAAACAACTATTTTCATCTATTATAACTATGATCTATACTTTAACATAAGCAAATAATTGTATCAAATACTAAAGAAAAGTCAAAAATAATAAAATCAAAGGAAAGAAGAGAGAATATAAAGAAGTTTTTATTGTAAAAGGCTCAAACATTAGTGGAAAGAGCAACTGAGATAGCTTGGAGATGCTCAAGCCTGCTATCCTTGGGATAGTAGGCAAGGACCACCTTGCTGATTTCAGTGTACTTTTTCACCGCTTTGGTCATCTTAGGGGGATCACCCTTGGTCTTTGTGCCAGTCTTGAAGAGGAGGGCAGAGATGGCTTGTTGGGGTTTGAGGTGGACCATGATCTTATTGATTTTGGGCTTATGAACCCTAACCCTTGTAGCAAACTGGCTGTGCCATCCTTCAAGGGAAGAGGTGGTCTTGATGAGGCTGTCTTTGACCTGTTTATAGAAGTTCCAGGTGATTGAGTCACTGCCTTTTCTGATGTAGCATGCTCTTTGAAATCCTCCAACCCATTGAGTTTCAAAATTCTCAATGAACAGAGCAAAGGCTGCCTGGTTGGCAAGGATATAAGGATGGTAGAGGAGGGAATTGTAAAAGGCATTGGTCTCTTCCTTTCTCACAAGGGCAAGGGCAGCAAAGAAGTTGAACACGTCCTTGGCTTCTTTATTGCCTTTGGAGTTTACCAGCTCATGAAGATTAGAGCACTTTTGGGGGCGCAGCAGAGTGCCTGCCGGAAGTGGAAGTAGTATCCCTGGGGGAAGCTCTTGAAGACTCTAATGAAAGCATTTTCCTGAGCCTGTTCAAAATCCGCTACCAGATATTTGTGGTAGGGAAGGCTTTCTGGCTGCTTTTTGGTTGGGGAGGCTTCCTCTTCCTGGGACTGGACCTTCTTCTTGTGCCCTCTGGTTTCCTTTGGCTACTATTTGATGGTTGGGAGGATCTCATCCAACCTGGCCTTTAAAATTGTAAGAGCACAGACATAAGTTTTCTGATTCCTATTTGGGAGGAAAAAGAAGACCAGGGGAAGAACTAGATTTCTCACCTTCCCCTGAATTTTCCAAAGCTGGCTAAATAGCTTTGGGCAGATGGAGAAAGTGTCATCTGCAAGCCATGTTTTGCGTTTCAACAGGTTGCACAGATCCTGTGTGAGGCAAAGCAAATAATGTGCTCAGGGGCATGTTGGCTGTTGTTGTGGAGAAGGAATCTCTCCTCATGACAAGATAGTTTTTGTTCCTCAGTAAGGATCAATTGATGAAGCAGTGACGCCTTCAGTGCTCAGAGCATATCTCTGATCAGTGAGATATCTCTGTAATTTGGAGGCGCCACCAATAGTGGCATGTTGGGTGCCATTTAAATTGAGGAGGGCATCATTGTTGACCTCAGTGGCGGTTTGATCTTTAGTGATTGGGAAAACCTGGAAAAGAAACCAGCAGATAAGTTGGTAAAAGGGGTCAAAAGGCCCAGCACAGTCATAGTTGACAGTTAGGGCTTTAAATCTAGTGAACCCGTATGTAGTGAGCCTAGCAGAGCGCCCAATATTATCACATTTGTAGTGATGTTGGCAGATTGGTTTCTTCTCATCATTACAGCTGAAGCTGTAGCCCTTGTAAACAAAACCAGCACCCCCTTTCTTAGTCATTATGAGGTAGCTGGCTGGGTATGTGGTGGGCACAGCAAAGGTGCCATTTTGATTGCAGATATTGTGGACAGTGTATAGATCCTAGAGCTTAATTTTCTCATCTGCAGAAGCACCAGGCTCATGCTCCTCTTCCTCTTCAGGCTCTGAGGTAGGATCAGAGTGGCAGTTAAAGTTGAATAACTTTTCCTGAGGATCTGAAGGGGAGTAAACAAAAGAAGAGCAAGGAGGGGATGAGCTTGTTTCCTCAGGTTTGGGGGAAGGTGTGGGTGTCTTGGGGAGAGCTTTACCCTTGGCAGGCTGATTTTTAGGGGTAGTTTTGGCCTTCTTGTCCTTGGGAGGAGTGACCTTGGACTTGGAGGCCTTAGCGCAGCTTTAGTTGTAGGCTTGGGAGGCATCTAAAAGTGAATTAGTATCAAAATATGGGAAATTTAGGGCTTGTTTTTAAAGATGAAAAATGTGAATGTTTTAGTACAAAAGTAGTAATTTTTTACATAGAGTTGTAGAGAAAGTATTAAAATATATAACATCAAAATTTTAATGTTTTTTTATTATAAAAAAATATTTTTTGGTAACCCAAGAATGCAAAACTTTGAGTTTTGACTGAAGACTTGCAGTCAAAATGGTGTTTTCAAAGTGACATAATTGAGGTGCCATAGCTCAAAAATATAGTGTTTTTGACCATTTTTATATTAAATTAACACATTTCTGGTGGAGCTACCTCAACTGGGCCAAAGATTAAAACTTAGATTTCTCAAAAACTAGCTTATATAACTGGGGTTAAAAAGTATTCAGTTGTTTAGAGAAGATAATATATATATGAAAATTTTCATATGTTTTCTTACATTTTTAATACTATGGTAATTAATGTGAATATATACTTTTGAAAAGTGGAAAACAAGAATTGTGGTGTGGGAATTGATATAGCGTAGCCTGGCGTTATAGGTAATTTCCCCTTATTTTCCCCTATCCATTGTGCGCATCAAATCAATTGGGTGATATGAAACTTGGTGGAATTTGAAGTGATATAATTGAAATGGCGTAATCACCCCCTTCCATATTAAAATCACTATTGAAATTTTTTTAAGAGAACCCTTTAAACATATCCATGTATAATAAAGCTATAAATTACATATAACAAAACTGGTTTTTTTACCCAACAATGACAATCACTAGAAGGACTATCATAGTGGTATCTTTTTAAGTTGTTCCTTTTAAAGTGTCTTAGATTAATACTATAGAAACATCTTCTGGCACTATACAACAGGCTTTATTTTAGTTTGGGTATAAGCTTATTTTAGTTAAAGAAAAATAGTGTGATTTGAAATGACGTAAAGTCAAGATGGCG
>QTSX02000563.1:0-10485 GCA_014839935.2 Entomophthora muscae
TTAGTTTTTACATGATGTCTATGATTAGTTTGACATACAGGAAATCTCAAATTGTACATTAGAATCCCACATTTCTGATTCATGTATCCCACATTTGTTTGCTGAGTTTTGTCTTTTGTTAGTTGAGTTATCTGATCAAGGGATTTGAATTTTTCCAATTTAAATAAATAGAAAAAGTCAAATTAAATCGCTGATTTTATTAAATACTTTAATTTTCACTCAGCTGAGTTGCCCACAAAAGTGATTTGAAATTTGGACCAAGGATTTGAAAATCCCGCATTTTTACATTTAGGTTATGAATTTACAGCATGTATTTTCAAAATTAAAGATAGACCAGGGAATATGTGATTTTTATTGAGTAAATTTTGGGAGAACTCAACTCTTAAGAGTTGAAACAGTGAAAATTATTTAATATATATCAAAAATTGACTAAGCAATACTGCCTGGATCCTGGGCTCCTATTCCTTCCACATTTTCAAGTGAGTATCTAGTTCAGGTTGCAAATAACCCTTGAATGACCAACTTTTGATGACCATGCTGATTAAAATTTTTATATATGGTGTCCCTTAAATTACGTCAATTTATCAACTTCAACTTATGGGGGGAATTGAATTCAAAATGGCAAACTGGAGCAGCCATAACCCATTTTCAATCAACTGTTTGATTGAATCCTTTAAATCAGTTGGTTTTGTTAAAGGTTTTCTGGCTTTCTGAGCTTTTTTACTCAACCAAATAATCCCTGGCATTATAGAACTTACCGTGACTGTCTGTCAGGGACCCACTTGAGGGAAAACAAGTTCCCAATCTGGTGGGCCAAGGCCCCTATCTTAATTCCTGCAATGACCAAACCAATAGGCACTGTGACCATGGCAAGGTGGCCAAAGTGGCCAGATAGGCGAATCAACCCATCATAGAGCTGAACCAACCCAACAGTTAATACCCTACCAAGTATGTCAACAGGTAGAAGGAAGTGTTAGGTCTAACCAGCAAGGGTTCAACTGGAGGAGGAGGAGTGGTAGTGTGACCATAATGGAACTTTCTTCCCCAGTGGCCTGAGAGATACTTGAACCACCCATTAGCCAGGGACTCCTTCTGGTGGGAATCATTAGGGGAGGAGTTGTGCCAGTCAGTGGTGGGAGTAGGGTTTTCAAGCCCCAATACAGACGTAAGCAAGAGAACTAGACACCAGAATAGGAATAAAATTCCTTTCATGGTTTCAATTAAGGGATCAGAAGATAAGTGTGGGCAGATGTAGAGTAGAAATAAGTCTTTATTTTTGGAAAAATTGTGAAGGACAGGAAAATGTCAGGAAGCCAGGCATAGGTAGAGGCATTGGGCGGCTTGGGATGGGGTTAGACCAAGCCAGCGGGTAAAGCCCACCATAGAATGGGTGCTAACTTGATAATGTAAGACATGGATTGCCCAAGTAAGGACCAGGGTCCAGAGGTAGGGACCATGGAATCACCAAGCCTGTCAGAGTAGTGTAAAGTACTCCAAACAGTTGGGTGGACGTAGTCTCTGCAGCGGTGGGGGTCTCAATTGGGCGGTCATGTTGTGGGGTTAAGGGCAGAGTCATGGGAACAAAGTAGGCAGGCAGATCATTGTACTTGTCTTTGAACAATAAGAGCCTTCTTGATTCTCTTTCCTTCATGTCCTATGTATTTAGTTTCTCTAGTCCTTGCCAAGGAGTCAGCAATAATGAGGATGGTCTCCAAGTTGTGCTCTGCGTAGGCAGGTTGGGCAGAGTATTTGGTAAAATGCACAGGTCCAAAGGGGGCTCCTGGGGGACAGTATAGTGCCTGGGTAGGATTGGCAGGTTGGTCTCTAGAGGGGGCGGTTGCCTGATGGTCTACTTGAACGGAGTTAAGATGGAAGATCACTAAGACTAGGTAAGGTAATATTTGTTCAAACCAAAAGTTTCATAAAACTTTATTATCAAAAATGATGATGTGGTCATCACCATACCGCCAGGTTTTTATATCATGGGATTTTTGCTTCCTCAATTTTCTCAGGGTTCAGGTTTGCAGACAAGGCACTGGCGGGGCATGGATCTTGGCTTGAAGACTTGAGGGCGGCAGATCCAGGTTGTGCCTGCTCTGAGTGAATAGAAGTGGCAATTCCTTGTTCTGCCGCCACTGTTCACTATGTCCACCTGAGTAGTCAATTGTACTACCCATTCTGGATGGAAGCCTGGCAGTTGCTGGTGGTCATTGGCAGAGTTAATAATATGTTTTTTAACCTCCTTAAGGCAAGCTACAGCCTCTGCATAGGTCCAGATCTTTGGTGGCTCAGGTTGGCATCAATCTGGTGACCATTTTGAGAAATTGTCCTTGGGGAGACTTAGCAGGTCTTGGGGTAACTTGGTAACTTGGTTTGCAATTTAAAAAGTGGGCAGTTTCCCATCCACTTTGTGTGACTTGAGTAGTCTTTGGAGGGTCATGGTTTGATTCCAGAGTTTACAATGTTGATTTCAAACCTCCAGTATTGTTCATGAAAGGTTGGCAGGTATAGTAGTAGGTCCTTCCCCAATCTCTGTTAGCCAGACTACATCTCCTTTGTAGTTATGGGTCTTCATTGGCACCAATTCAGTGGCAGTCTGGCAATCATTCAGGAATCCTCTGTAGGCCGGCAGGTTGCGGAGTAGTTTAAGGATTTGAGCCTGTGACTTAACGGGTTGGCGGGTCCTGGACCGTCCTGGAGGTTTGATCCGCCTTCAGGGAACTGGGGTTCAACTCTTGGGTTTTCAATACAAGTATTGAACTGTCATTAATGACAGAAAGGCTCACTTAAATACCCAAAAATAAGGTGAAGCAGTTTTTAAGAGGTTCTTAAAATATGAGGGGATATCCAAATGAATTTCATAAAAATACTGATAATCATTACTAACTGTCTTAACTGTGCCTTAATTTGAGGCTTAATGATTAGACTAAGAAATTGATAGGACAAGCACCAAGAATCAGCCATAAGATTAAGAACAATTAAGCGGTTCATCAAGTTGATTAAGGTAAAGATCCAAAAAGATAATTTGCTTGACTATCAAGTATAACAAGTGGATTTGAGAGCGGCAAAAAGGTTAGAGGCAGCCAATCATCTTTCAAGCAGTAAATGACGTGTATACATGACTTATTAACACTTGCAAAGGCAAAACTAAAGTCACAAACCAAAGTTGAATGAATTAGATCAATATAAATATTAATGTAAATTAAACTTTAGACTAACTGTTGGCTTCACTTTAGGGTTCTGGGTTTGATCCCTGTCCCAGTCAATGTGCAACCCACTGGATAAAACATTCCATACTTTGTTGAATTCTGGTTGACTTGGAGAATTTAAAGTTTGACTGTTGTTAATAAAAGAAAAATTGTTGTAGTCAGGGGAAGATTTCCCTGACACTGTCAGGGCCCAGATTGCCCCTTGACAGTCAGCTGGCCTCCCTAGAGGTGAAAAAACACACAGCTTGGGAACTCACACAAAGTATCTTCCAGGGCAAAAAAACCTCCATTTCAAATAGTGAATGGCCCGGGATTTGAGAGGCACACAAGCCTCAAATCCCTGGCTTCAATCCTATTAATGAATTTGGGCCACTCCCTATTGGAAATAGTACATTGGGAGTGTAATTGTTCAATTGCATGATTGGACAATCAATTACTTTCAGGATCTATAAATAACTGTGGCACCTTGGCATGCTGCAGTTCAAGAAAGGTTTATGTTATAGCAACTAATGTGCTTCTATCCCTTGGCCCAAGTACACAAATTCCGGGAAAACTGTCAGTTCAACTGAAATTAATGCCTCAGTTCTCTGTGGCACAAAAGACCAGAACTACCAGTAAGTATAAGTAGTGAGGAGAGAGCCCTCCTCACTGTTGACATCTTCAAATTAAACACTTTTATTCTCAGGATTCATTTTTTTCTTCAAGAACTATCCCTTTTGCACAATATAACTATTCTGTTTGCATTTATTCATAACTCCACTACACTTTGCCACCCACATATCTGCTCCCTCCTGGCCACCAAGGGTGATCATTTTGCCCTCCATGCTGGAGATTCCTCCTACTCCCCCTGCCAACTGTGCCTCCTGACCAGGACTTCAGTAAGTTGGGGTTTGTCTATATCACAGCATTGGGGCTGGCCAATCAGGTTGTGCCCATACTGGGAGTCGGTGTTCCCTATTTACTACAATCAACTATCTGGTCAGAATTGCGCCTATTGTATAATTGGCCTTCCAGGCCCAGTCTGCCTCCTCTGTGGGAGTCCAGCTGGACTCTGGTATGGGCCATGACAGTGACAGGCTGGTTCATTGGTTTCCTCTAGTAGTCCTTTGTTACCTACTAGTCAGGCCTTACCTCCCCTAGTAGCCAATGTTCCCTACTAGGTCTCTACCTGTCAAAAGCCACCAGACTTTCTCTTGGCCAGCATTAGCCCTGCCTGCAAAACCACCCAACATGTGGACCATCATAGGAGGGGTTATGGGTCTATTAAGGTTACTTGCTTAGTCTAGGTATAGAATTGATTAATGTGATAATATTGAGGAGGATATTCACTCAATTATAGCAAAACCTATTATTGAGGGACTTGTCTTTATTTATACTAGTGAACCTGCAAGGCATGATTATTGAAAGGCATGGCATTGGGGAACCAAGAGTCTGAGTTGCATCTGTTATTCTCTTTTCTGGATTGGCTTGTGTGACTGGCAATTGAGAAGGTTTAGCTGGATCCCTTTTTGCATTGACATAGTGCAAGTTGAGCTTTTTCATGCATTCAAATTCACTTACTAAATTTTTTGCATGATTTTTATTGTTGGAGAGCCTGTCAGTTCATTCCCCATTTGGTAGGCTCCCAACTTGGGCAGCAGTTCCTCCCAAGTTTGGCTTTGGGGAAATTTCCTTTCCTAGTTTCCCAATTTGGCTATTTTCCAAAATAGTGGATGGGGACTGGCCTTCTGGCATGGGAGGGCAAAGGATGACAGGTGGCTGGAAGATGGCAGGCTGGCTCATGGGTGCCTGGTTTGCAGATGGCTTGCAGATGGAGCTGGCAAGAGTGGTAGGCGCCTGCACAGTGGCTGTGTGCATCTGCTCATTGGCGGTGGATGACAGCTTGGTGATGATGGGCTTCTGCATGGTGGCAATGAAAAGCAGCTTGGTGGTGGCAGATGTCTGCGCAATGACAGCAGGTGAGTGCACGGTGGCAGCAGATGTCAACATGCTGGCGGTGGACATCTGCACATTGGCAGTGGATGTCTGCTGTTGGTTACACAACTATAATTGTCAGGAATATTAATGACATGGATAGAGGGAATTGGGTGTAGTTGATGGGACTTGGGAAGGATAGGACAACACAAAATGTTCATCAACGGTGTGCGCCAAATCAGCCATGAAGTTTAGAGACTTAGCTGGACTTTGGTTCAACTTCTTGGTGCACTGAGGAAAAACAGTGCAGTCCAAAGCCAAAGGGGGCAGTATTTTATAATAGCAAGGTATGTTAGGGGTTTTTCAATTGGAAAATTGGGAAATTGAAGGCAATGAGAATGGGGACTTGGATTTGTATACACAACAACACCAAAAAGGTATAACAGTTGTGAAACCTATTTTAATTATTTGATCAATTGATCAAATTATTGCAGCTTATTAGATGCGGCATCTTGGACTCATAATTGAAAATGATCCCAAGCTTCCCAAATTGATACCTCAGATATTTATGCACTATCAGAAGCTATCAAAAATTGCTAACTTCTGAGACATTTTTCACTGCTTATACAGATCTTAAAGGTGTTCATCAATTATCAGCTGGGTGGTTGCTTGATTGTGTGTACTAAAGTGGATATTAACATGTCCTGTAATATAGCACCATCAAATCTGTTAAACCTTAGCTAATGATGACACAGGCTCTATTTTGGATTTGGCTGAAACTCTCATTAGGCAATAATGTACTTCTTAATAGAAGTAGGAATCAGGTTTGAACTATTGGCTTTAATACTTTCTGGGTTTGTTGAAGCCTCCTTAGTTTATGGGCTCTTAATCAAATACCTTCATCTTTGAGCCCCAAAACGCAGGCAGCTGGGCGCCTGATCCCTTGGGCAGGAGGCCCATAGTGTCAGGAAGCCAGGCATAGGTGGAGGCATTAGGTGACTCTGGACGGGGTACTGCCAGGCCAGTGAGTAATGCCCACCATATAATGGGTACTAACTTGATAATATAGGATACAGATTGCCCAAGCAAAGACCAGGGCCCAGATTTGGGCACCATGGCGCCTACCATTCCCATCAAAGTAATGTAGAGTACTCCAAACAGTTGAGTGGATGTGGTCTCAATGGCAGTGGGGGGTTCTATTGGGTGTTTGGGTCACAGGGTTAAGGGCAGAGTCATGGGGACAAATTATGCAGGCAGATAATTGTACTTGTCTTTAAACAATCTTGGCGGCCTCTTGTATCACTTCCCTTCACAACCTATAGTTTTGGTCACTCTAGTCCTTGCCAAAGGGTTGGCAATGAGGATGTTCTCCAAGTTAAACTCCAAGTAGGCGAAGTTGGGTGGGTATTTAGTAAAATGCACAGGTCCAAAAAGGGCTCCAGGGGGACAGTATAATGCCTGAGATGAGTCAGCAGGTTGGTCTCTAGAGGGGGTGGTTGTATGGTTGTCTACTTGGCCAGAGTTGATACAAAGATCACTAAAACTATATAAGGTATGATTTGTTTGAACCAAAGGTTCATAAAACTTTATTATCAAAAATGACAATAAATTCATCCCCATACTGCCAGGCTCTCATGCCAGGTGATTTTGCTTCTTTACTCTTTGTGGACTTCAGGCCCGTGGACAATTTGCTGGCAGGACATGGATATTGGATTTTGGTTTCAAGGGCGGCAGATCCTGGTTGTGCTTTCTCTGATGAACAGAAGTGGCAATGCTTTGTTCCGCTGCTACTGTTCACCACCTCACCTGAACAGTCAAGTTTGTACTATCAAATCTGGACTGGAGACTTGCATTAACTGGTGATCATTGGCAGGACTGGAAGGACGCCTTGTTGTAACCTCCTTTAGGCAAGCTACAACTTCAGCATAGGTCTGGGTCTTTGGTGGCACACAGTTAATACAATCTGATGTCCATTCAGGGAATTATCTTCAAGAGTCTGGCAGGTCTCAAAGTAATTTAACAACTTGGGTCTTCAACTTAATGAGTTGGCGGGTTCCCGTCCATTTGTGCAACTTGAGTAGCCTTTGGATAGTCAGGGTTCAATTCCGGGGTTTCCAATGTTGATTTGCAAACCTAAAGTCTTGACCCTTGGCAGGTTTCTGTTCCTCCTGGTTGGGGCAAGATATCTCTGGCGGTCCAGGGTTTATCCCAACTGGAAGTCTGACTGGCTCCTGTCTATCCTGGTCATAACAAGGCTTTTTCTGAGACCCAGGGTTTGATTCCCAGGTTTTTAATACAAGTATTGAAATATAATTCATGACACAGAGTTTTAAAACTTGATTTTGTGGTTTTTCCTTACAATTAAAAAAGGAAATTCATAAAAAACGTGAGTGAAGGGCTCTAAATCAAGATAAGCAGAACAATTTACTGTAAATTCAGAACCTAAACGTAAAAATGTGGGATTGTCAAATCCTTGGTCCAAATTTTGAATCACTTTTGCAGGGAACTCAGCTGAGCAAAAAATAAAATATTTAATGAAATCAATCATTTATTTTAACTTTTTTGATTTGATTAAATTGGCAAATTTCAAATCCCTTGAGCAGATAACTCAACTAAAAAAAGACAAAACTCAGCAAACAAATGCGGGATACATGAATCAGAAATGCAGGATTCTAATGTGCAATTTGAGATTTTCTGTATATCAAACAAATAATAGACATCATGTATAAATTAACAAATCTGAAATTGCGGGATTGTCAAATCCAAGAACCAAATTTCAAATCAAAAATGAGGTGAATTTGAAATAAATATAATTTATGGGTGTCTTAAAAAGGATAATAAAGGATCTAGAGTGGATTTGTGCTAATTCTTTTAGGAATAATAGGCATTCTCAAAAATCACCCTATTACATTTTAGGGCGGCTAAAATTTAGATGTTTGATTACAGTTTATTTTAAAAATACTAATAATAAAAATAGAATTATATATTACAATCTATCTTATCATATTGTTTCTTTCTTGATGTGTTGATAGTTCATTTGCTGTTGATAATGTGCTTGCATTTAATAGGATAGTTTCACCTCCATTTGCCTTGAAATAGGAAATCAAATTGCCTCTGTGATCACAGCTGGTCTTGGGGAGGTGACTTGATTTCCTATTGCCAAGGCAACTGGAGGTGAAGCTATCCACTTAAACACAAGCACATTATCAACAGCAAATTAACTATCAACACACCAAGGAAAAGGCAACATGATAAAAATATATTGTAAAATATAATTCTATTTTATTATTAGCATTTTTTTAAAAATCAACTGTAATCAAGTATCCTTAGTAGCAATACATGAATACATAGTTAGTAAACTGATGGTTTATCTTTCCCCCTCCTTTTTTCCTTGAAAAAAGCTCTGTTTCATCAGGAGGATAGCTCATATATCATTATATGGTTTTGTGGTTGCTATATTAGTGATTTATAGTGCAGAATATTGCATCATTTCCAATTTAGACAATTTTGCATTTTACTTAATTTCATGTATAAACATGGCTGTTGAGATTGTATTTTTTTTGATTTTATCCAGAGTGGAGCTTCTTGATTTGGGTTGATTTGTCCTAGTTACTTACTGTACAAACAATTTGGATTCCAGTTCCTGCAATTATTATTTGAGTTTACTAGTAGCATTCAAAAGTGATTTGAAATTTGGTTCTTGGATTTGACATTCCTGCAATTTTGAAAAACATAGTAAACTTAATGAAAAGGTTGATGGATTTGAACACTTCAAATATGATTCCAGTTAATTCATTTAGTCCATTGGAAATATTAAGTTCAACTTGAGCTTTGCAAAGTGTCTATGAGTTCCCGCATTTTTAAAATCTAAATAAAAACACAAAGAATTAAATTTAATTAAAAAAGGCCATCCCGCAAAAGTGATTTGAAATTTGGACCAAGGATTTGACAATCCTGCCTTTTTATGTTTAGGTTCTGAAGTTACACTAGGTTTATTTCAAGAAAATAAAGAGAATTTCAACTGCAGAAGACCAAAAAGACAGAAACCTTTAAATAAAAACCAGCTGACAACTACTGGTTCCTGGATGATATCAAACAAAAAGTCATATCTCAGGAAATCAGACCAAAATGACTCTGGTTAGTATCATTCAAAAGCTTCTTTCAAAGGCTTTTGAAACCATGGTTTACCCATCTGAATGGAATATTTTAAAAAGAGTTATGAGCTTTTTATAAAAATTATTGAATCCAAAATTGTGACCTAAAATTGTCACACCAAGCCACAAAAAGGTGGCCTTGGTGGCATGATCCAGACTTAGTTTGGGTTTTAAATAATTTTGGAGAAGTTGATTTTTATCTGGAATTGGCTTTGCTCCTTATTAGGAAGTATTGTACTGTATTTTGACGTTCAAGGCAGAAGTCACAATATGTTTAGATATGATATGAGGCAAATCATCAAATTCCCCTGTATATTGTAAGATATATTATCAGGAAAGGTATAAAAGTTGGGTTGCAACACACATGATAATTTTACTTATTCTGGGGAAAGTAAATATTGTTTATATAATAACTATTGAGGGGATATTCTCCTCAATGATAAGTAATAACCTATCATTAATGTAATGAATTTATTATTAATTGTTTCTATGATTGAAAAAGCAGGGGTAAAGCACTGGATTGGTGTATCCATTAGTTTAAATTGGACTTGGATTGCCTTAATTGCTACTGGGCCAGCAATTTTTTAGCAGATGTTGCTTTAAGACCCTTCTGCAGGCATAGGCTGTTTTGTCAGGAATTGAAATTCATGCTTTTGTCTTTTTTGCCTCTAAAATTCTTATTGGGAAGGTCTACCATAGAGAAAATTTGGTCTGGGGCCCTGAGGGTTTTAGAAGCCAGTTTGGGATTAAGATCCTATATTTAAACCTTCATTCTTAATCTTTGCATGTTTGTCAGAAATTGAAACTTAGGCTGAATTCAAACATATTTTAGTCTTGGATAGGCAGGCAAAGCTCACCAAAGGATTGGTGCTAACTTAATGAGATATGAAATAGATTTTCCCACCCAGGACCACAGGCCAGTGGCCAGGATTATAGTTCTATCACTCCCAAAAGAATGATATAAACTATCCCAAACAGCTTGTTGGTATTATACAGGGGGAGATCAGAGGCAGACACAGGCACCAGTTTAGGGGTGAGAGGCGGCTTCATGTCTAATTGATAGGCAGGGAAGAAGTTGTATTTATCTTTAAATAGTCAGGGTTTAGTGGTAAACCAAGGCCCATTTCTATTATATCTGGTCAACTCTTTAGTTAAGGCCAGGGGGCCACTTGCTAGTATATTCTTGGGGATGTATCCTTGATACTCTG
>QTSX02000564.1:0-10443 GCA_014839935.2 Entomophthora muscae
TTGACACTGCGGCATGTGCGGGCAACAGGTAAAATTTTTTCAAGATAAGGTAGGATGGGGAACCTACCTGTGCTACCAACGTCATAACTGTGCTGTTTTAGCAGAGTTAAAAGGAGAAAATATTTAGAAACTAGATAATAATCTTTATTGATAGATAGTGATTATATAGTCATGGTGAATCAAGAATAACAGGAACATAATTGTGTTAATCACACAGCTGAATAGTGAAGAAGGTAGCTTGATCCTGGTAATAAGTCTTGCGTCAAAACAAGATATCCACCGTAAGGAATCAGCTTCTGTTCATGTTGTTGGATTTGAAAATTTGAGTCAACTTGTTAACTTGGCTTTGAGTAGCTAAATACTTGGATTGCAGGTCACAAACCTGCTTACTTGAAACATTGCTGGTGGGTTAAGCCTGCTGTTTTGACAATAATATATATTTTTAAAAAACAATTAAAAACAAGTAAACAATTAAATATGTAGTAATTGCAACATTTTATCAAAAGTCAATGTCAAAACAGTACATTCAAAGTGTCAAAAAATGCATCTGGGTTTAATTTTAAAAATTCTACCTGTAACAATGTCAATATTAACAAGCTTGCAACTAAAACATCAAAAATAATTGTATAAATATTTGGTTTACCAAGTATTTTGTGTACTAAAATTATTAAGCCAATCTTTAAGTATAGAAGATTTTTTTACAAACAATAAAAACTAAAAAAACACAAGTAAACATCAAAATAATAGTTTTTTGTCAATAAAGCAAAAAATATATCATAAAAACAGTAAAAGGTTTTTTTAGTTGTTTAATACAAATATTGCAATTTAATATGATCTGACAGTTTTTATATAATTAAATGTTTTTTACTAGACATATTGAAATATAGCTTTTATATTATAAGTTTTTTGTATTTCTCTTTTATATTAAGTATTTTTATTCATATTAAAAGGCATTAGTATATTTTATGCAGTTTGTTTTTTAAAAATTTAAGCTTTTTTAGTTTACAATTTAAATTGGCTATATAAAAATATATGACTGTGTCAAGGGTCTGGATGTACAGGTATTCCGGTTACTGCCATCACACTTAACAACCTGTCATTGCCCAATTTGGTGCCTTTTGTATATCATTTGACATACCAGAAATGGCAACAAACCAATATCACATGACTGTTCAAGTATCCAACAACTTAAACCCATCCAGCACATGACCAGCCCCTAGGTTTGGTCCAATTAATATCCCTGCCACAGCTAAAGCTATATAAGCCTAAAGTGTTATCTAATAAAATATACTTCTTCTCTTCCTAATTTTATATTTAAAGCTTCCCCAAAAGGCGCTTTTTATCACTGGTAGCACTACAGTTTTTGACCACACTGATGAAAGAGAAAATGACTGACCAAAACCCGCCCATCTTTGCTCATGTACTCAACCAGGCCACATCCCAAGATACCTGGAAGATGTACTTCTGCATCCAAAACATTGATGAAAATATTTTTAGTAGATGCACCATATTACAAGAACTGGTCATGCCCAAAGCATGCACCAAAATAATTCAATACAGTCACTCTCTACAACCACAAACAAACACACAGCCGCCTATCACAGGCAAAGTTATCAACACCAAGTACATTGATATCAACAAGTTCTTTGGTAAAAACAAAGAAAATGTCATCAACTAGCTAGAACACTCAGCCGTGAAACTCTGTGTCAGCCACATCCCCCACAAAAAATGGGTCCAAGAAGCCAGCAAGCGCATATACAAGGCCGCAGCTAACTGGTTCACAACCTGGGTTGGCTCACAAACTGACAACCAGCTTGAAAACTGGAATGAGTTCAAAGCCAACATCACTCACAATTTCTGTGTCACTGAATCTCTCCAAGACATTGCAATACAGCTCAGTGATCTTCTTCAGAAGACCACCATCACAGCTTACGCCAATGAATTTGAAGAAATCCACCGCAAAATCCAAAACCTAGCACAAGCTGACAATGTACACACTAGAGCCTCATTCATCAATAGAATGAAACCCTCTGTTGCTACCCTAATCTGTCCAGAGGCCAACACCTCAATGCCTGCGCTCATTGCAGAAGCCAAACACGCTGAAAAGCGTGCAAACATGCAATATGCTGCACACAACAACAACCACTCCTCAAACAGCAATGGCAGAGAAAAATCCAATGACAATAAAAGCAAAAATACCAACAATAACAACAGCAACTCCAACCACAACAATGGCAATGACAATCACAGCCAAAGTGCAAACTGCTCCTGTCACAAGAAAGAGGACACTGCCAAAGTTAACAATGATAAAGTAACAACCCATTATAAATCTGACCCCACATTCTTTGACCTTGAAGGTCTCAAAACAGAGGAACAGGGAAAAAAGGAGAAGAAACAGGCCTAAGTGCCCCAGTCTCCCCCCCTAACTGACAAGAAAAAGTGCCAAGGCACAAACTTTGCTGCTTGCATCCTACGTGTCCCACAATCCTCCATTTTTATAATTATAAAAATCAAAGATTGCTCCCAACTTCTTGTCTACCCATGCACTTAAAAATCTCATACATATAAAATTTTATTTGACTCTGGTGCACAACACACCATGGTTAGCAAACCATTTGTAACCAAATACAAAATACCAGTTGTCAAGTCCAACTTCAAATACACCAGAATGGCAGAAAAGTCAAAAGTTCTACTCAAAGGCAAAACAACTCCCTTCAAAATTGACCTCCAAGGCATTCAAACGTCCATAAAAAGACTTGTCATAAACAACATAAACTACAACATTGTAGCAGACATGGACTGGTTCACCTGTATAAATCCTAGTGTATGCTGGAAAGCAAAAACCATGACAATAAAACGCAACAGAGTCAACTTTAAAATTCTCAATGAACCCAACAATCTTATCCTCTGAGACACAGTATTTTTCCAAGTCATAAATCAAGATGGCTCTGAACATCTAACCAAAGACAGTACCCTCCAAATAATGAGATACTCCAAATTTAATAATATACAAACACAAAAGATCTAATTTCCAGAACTTGCAAAGCTTCTAAACAAATACAAACATGTATTTAAAGAAGAACTCACAGAGTTACCCCCCAAGCAGAAAGTCAAGCATGACATTGATCTATGTAAAGTCATTCTCAAGCCAGCACTGCTCTATAGACTCTCGCCTATGGAAACCCAAATGCTTAAAACCCACATTGAGGACAATTTAGCAAAAAGATTCATTTGCTTGTCTGAATTCTTGTGAAAGGCAGCGGTCTTCTTTGTGAAAAAGAAAAAAGGACCCCTTTGACTAGTTACTGATTACAGAGCACTAAATACAAGTACAGTAAAAACAAATACCCTCTTTTCCTTATAGAAGATTTATTTTCAAGACTTTCCAGAGCAAAAAATTTCTCAAAAATTGATCTCACGTCTGTTTATAACCAGGTAGAAAGCAAAGAAAAAGACATATCAAAGACCGCGTTCTGTACGCAATTTGGGTCATTTGAATGTAAAGTAATGAATTTTGGGAAGAAAAACGCCCCCGCAACATTTGTCACCATGATGAACCAGGCGTTAAACGGACTCTCAAACACATTATGTTACCTTGATGACATAATTATATTTTCAAAAACAAAAGAAAAACATCTCACGCATGTCTGCAAGACACTCAATCAACTCGCAAAGCACAAACTATACACTAAGCCTAGTAAGTGCCAATTTATTAAAAATAAACTATTGTTCTTGGGCCACATTGTCTCTGACAGTGGCATCAAAGAAGACCCAGATAAAATAAAAGCCATAAACAACATGCAACACCCCATCTCTGTAAAACAAGTAAAAGGCTTTCTTGGAATGATAGCTTACCTAAGGAAGATTATCAAAGACTGCAGAAAGCTCACCACATCAATCAATGATCTAACCAAAGGTAATGCCAAAAAAATTCATCTGGACTTCAGAATGCAATAAAAATTTCCAATTGTTAAAACAAGCTTTGATTGAAGCACCAATCTTGCAATACCTCAATAACAACAGGTGCTTACAAGCTTGAGTCAGACGCTAGTGACACCGCCATTGGTGCAGTCCTACACATCTGCCAGCCAGGGCAACAAGATTTTCTGTCAGTATGTTACAAAAGCAAAAAACTAACAAACAATGAGCAAAGGTGCCAATACACAATAAGGAATTGCTAGAAATATACCACACATGCAAAAAATGAAGATGTCATCTAGAAGAACACTTAAACATCCAAGTACTAACTGATCATAAATTCTTAATCTATTTCAAAACTTAGAACACACTCACAAAGCACCAAGCCAAATGGATGTCCTTGCTTGAGCAGCTTAACCTGGACATCCAGTACAAAAAAGGGGATAGAGCTGGTCACAGCTGATGCTCTTTATAGACTATGTCAGCCTAGAGAGGATCACCTTGACCACCTGGACCCTGACTGGCCTAACCTATACAACACTGAGTACAAGACAAAAGAAAAGTAATCTTTTCACACACCAATTAACTCATGATACACTAGTAAGAAATGAAAAATATTTTCATGTATCAAATAGCACAGTATATGGAATCATATACAACAAACATATCACCTACATTTCACTCGCACAAAGAGTTGACACTATACTAAGACATCACCGCCTACTAGGACACACAAAGGCTAACAACCTATATCTTACATTAAAAGAGATAATATGATGGCCCAACATAAAACAAGACATAATTGAAGTTCTAAAGAAGTGTACAGTGTGTGAAAAATACGCCAGTATCAAGGTGCCACAGCCAACAATTAGCCCAGTATCTGACACTGGACCATTCAAGGTTTGGGGACGGGACGTAGTGAAAACCTTCCCAGAAACCAAAACAAATCAACGTTTCATAATTATAGCCATTCACTTTACCACATGTTGGCCCATCTGCTGGGCAACAAAAGATCACAAGGCAGAAACAATAAATTGATTCATCAATAAAGCAATCATAGCGGACTATGTCACTTCAGACTACATCATAACAGATGAAGCAAAGGAGTTAACAGGCCACGTAGTAAACAAGAACCTAAAAACAAAGAACATCAATTATTTCACAGCCTCACCCTACAGGCCACAGACCAACAGCAGAGTTAAACGCCTGAACAGCAGCCTTATCAGAACCCTCCAGAAAATAATAAATAACAAAGCCAAAGACACATAGCCTCTACGTGAAACATGCATATTAGTATTTTGGGTTTGTACCAATCAAGGGACAGGCTACTAACGGTTTGAACTAACATACAGGTACAAACCAGAAATAATCACCCACAATAGTCAACTGTATGTAAAGATTCCCCAGGAAACCTTCCACAAGTAAAACAGAAACCAGCTCTACAACACATACATCTCAAAGCCAAACTAGCAGAAACAAAAAGACTCAAAACACAAAAAGTAACCTCTACAGAGGAACCACTCCCAATCAACTTCCCCATCTGAGTCCTAGCTGGAAACAGAAAGAAGCTGAATTCAGTACAAAGGGACCAGAAAGAGTCATCAAATACAACCAGACAGGAACACATACCTGGTTAAGTTTCAGGGGGCCAAAGAGCCCATCACTAAGAAGTCTGCACAGATCTCACCTCCGCTCTAGCAAGAGAGAACACTCAACTCAGTTGGTGCCCACTAGCAAACAATTTCAGGAACATCAGACAGCAGCCATCAAGACAAAGCCCCCTCCTGATGTACTCAAGTAACCCTTTAAGGGAGGGCTATGTCAAAACTCTAGATGTACAAGTATTCTAGCTACCGCCAGCCCACCTAACATCAGTCATTGCCTGATTTGGTGCCTTTTCAATATACAGTTTGACATGCTGGAAATGGCAACAAACTAATATCACATGGCTATTTAAGTATCCAGCAATTTGAAATCATCTTGCACATGACCAGCCCCTGGGTTTGATCTAACTAAAATCTCAGCCACAGCTAAAGCTATATAAGCCAAAAGTGTTAATAAATAAAATTACTTCTTTTTCTTTAATTTTATATTTAAAGCTTCACCAAAAGGTGCTTTTTATCAACTAGCAAACTAAAATAAGCTTTTTCTCATATAAACTATTATGTTGTATTTCTATTGAAGTCTAGGGCTTATATAAACATAACTTAATTTTTATGTATAATTAACCCTACTAAACAGTTTTTAAATCTAAAAAAATTTAATAACCTACAATTTTTTGTTACAATTAAAATTTTCAGAAAAGTTAAGTTATTTTTATTGGTAAAATATAGGTCATTATTTGTCGTGTAAGTAAAACAAAAGAAGGGTTAGGGTTAGGCTTTAATTTGCTTTTATTGAGAAGCATTTATCAATGGTTGCCAATGCTCAAATGGGAGAGGGTAGAAGAGGCAAGTGCAGGAAGAAGGGAATTTGACTTAACCACGTGTAGGGTCATTAGTACAACGTTGAAAAGGGGAAGACAAAGATGTTTCATCTTTTGAGGAGCGTTGTCAAACCCGTAGGTTAGGTGGAGGTGTGTGCTTTGTGACATACAAAGTCGTTGAGATTGAGGGGCTGTCATCTGTTGAGAGGCAGGTCTACGCAAGATAGGTACTTGCTCATGAGTCTCCGGCTCAGGTTCAGGGGAGCTAGCCCTACTGGAGCTGCTATTGTTGTCTGCCACAGGATGGCGGGGATCAAGAGAACTCAGGATGTGAGTGAGGCATTGCTCAAACAGATGTTAATTTCTATGGTTCAGGAGGCAGTCAAGAACAGAGTATTCTGAGCCTGGTGGAAAGGCATATTTTGCCTTGTCGCGTTCAAAAAGAACATTGACGGGGCCAAGGTCAAGGGAAAGTTGTCCAGAAGATGGCAGTTAAAGACATGTGAGCAGCCAAACCTATGACCACAGCAGCATGTATACTGGAAGCCAATGGTAGTGCAGCATCATCCGAGCGCAAAAATCAGCATACCAGGGTCTTGAATCTGAAGAACCCTATCACAGACAGGGTTGGCGCGCTTATAGAACTCACAACCAGAGCTACAGGCATCTGGTGTGATGAAAGCAGTGGTTGGCTTACGAGAGAATCTTGGCATAGTGATATGCACAGAGACAATCTGTAAGTGTGAGAGCATCTTGACCACAAACAATGGGGAGAACTGGGAGGGCACGTGCAAGAATGGCAAAGGATAATCTGTTAACAAGGGAGCCAAGAAAGTTGTCAGAGCGTGAGCGAGTAATGACACCAGCTCTGGTAGTCCAGGGACGGATGAGGCGAATTGGATTGGTAGAGGCTGTAGATTCTATGTGTTTGGCAAACCTAACTGCCAAGTTTGTCATCCGGTGCTCGGGTTCAGCAATGATCTGTGATAGCTGATGCTTGGGTAGTATGTCGGAAAATACCAATACACCAGGCCAGTGCAAGCTTGTGCACTTTTCTAGTGTCCCCTGGATTGGCTCTCTTATATTAAGTGTCCCCTGGATTGGCTTTCTTATATTAAGTGACACCTTTGATCTATTTATCTATGTTAATCTAAAATCCAGCCTCCCTTCGGTCGGGCACTCGCTTCGCTCGCGTAAAGTATCCATGTCCTTAGAAAACAGATGCCTCCCTACCGGTCGGGCACTCGCTTTGCTCGCAGGGGAGTAGGGTGTCTCCGCGGCAAGCCGCCATGGGGCCCCTCCCCCATGAGAACCCTATCGGGTAGCGGCAGAGCCGCCATGGGGCCCCTCCCCCATGAACGCTATCGCGTTGGATCCCCCGGGGATCTAGGGCCTATAGGCCCATATATGAGGCCCCTACCCCATAAACCCCCCTACCCCCTTTACCAGAATCTCAAGGAGAATTCAATGGAGCTACGTTTTTTGTTTAATTTTAATTTTAGAAAAAGTTAGGGCTATTTTTATAAGTTGTGTATTGCGGAGTAAGTTGAACAAAAGTAGGGTTGTGGTAAGGGTTTAGGGTTGTGGTAAGGGATAGGTTCGTTAGGGTAGGGTTGTGTAAAGTAAAGGTTATAGTTAGGGTTAAAATTAAAATTAAAATTAAAATTAAAGTTAAAATTAAAATTAAAGTTAAAATTAAAATTAAAATTAAAATTAAAATTAAAATTAAAATTAAAATTAAAATTAAAATTAAAATTAAAATTAAAATTAAAATTAAAATTAAAATTAAAATTAAAATTAAAATTAAAATTAAAATTAAAATTAAAATTAAAATTAAAATTAAAATTAAAATTAAAATTAAAATTAAAATTAAAATTAAAATTAAAATTAAAATTAAAATTAAAATTAAAATTAAAATTAAAATTAAAATTAAAATTAAAATTAAAATTAAAATTAAAATTAAAATTAAAATTAAAATTAAAATTAAAATTAAAATTAAAATTAAAATTAAAATTAAAATTAAAATTAAAATTAAAATTAAAATTAAAATTAAAATTAAAATTAAAATTAAAATTAAAATTAAAATTAAAATTAAAATTAAAATTAAAATTAAAATTAAAATTAAAATTAAAATTAAAATTAAAATTAAAATTAAAATTAAAATTAAAATTAAAATTAAAATTAAAATTAAAATTAAAATTAAAATTAAAATTAAAATTAAAATTAAAATTAAAATTAAAATTAAAATTAAAATTAAAATTAAAATTAAAATTAAAATTAAAATTAAAATTAAAATTAAAATTAAAATTAAAATTAAAATTAAAATTAAAATTAAAATTAAAATTAAAATTAAAATTAAAATTAAAATTAAAATTAAAATTAAAATTAAAATTAAAATTAAAATTAAAATTAAAATTAAAATTAAAATTAAAATTAAAATTAAAATTAAAATTAAAATTAAAATTAAAATTAAAATTAAAATTAAAATTAAAATTAAAATTAAAATTAAAATTAAAATTAAAATTAAAATTAAAATTAAAATTAAAATTAAAATTAAAATTAAAATTAAAATTAAAATTAAAATTAAAATTAAAATTAAAATTAAAATTAAAATTAAAATTAAAATTAAAATTAAAATTAAAATTAAAATTAAAATTAAAATTAAAATTAAAATTAAAATTAAAATTAAAATTAAAATTAAAATTAAAATTAAAATTAAAATTAAAATTAAAATTAAAATTAAAATTAAAATTAAAATTAAAATTAAAATTAAAATTAAAATTAAAATTAAAATTAAAATTAAAATTAAAATTAAAATTAAAATTAAAATTAAAATTAAAATTAAAATTAAAATTAAAATTAAAATTAAAATTAAAATTAAAATTAAAATTAAAATTAAAATTAAAATTAAAATTAAAATTAAAATTAAAATTAAAATTAAAATTAAAATTAAAATTAAAATTAAAATTAAAATTAAAATTAAAATTAAAATTAAAATTAAAATTAAAATTAAAATTAAAATTAAAATTAAAATTAAAATTAAAATTAAAATTAAAATTAAAATTAAAATTAAAATTAAAATTAAAATTAAAATTAAAATTAAAATTAAAATTAAAATTAAAATTAAAATTAAAATTAAAATTAAAATTAAAATTAAAATTAAAATTAAAATTAAAATTAAAATTAAAATTAAAATTAAAATTAAAATTAAAATTAAAATTAAAATTAAAATTAAAATTAAAATTAAAATTAAAATTAAAATTAAAATTAAAATTAAAATTAAAATTAAAATTAAAATTAAAATTAAAATTAAAATTAAAATTAAAATTAAAATTAAAATTAAAATTAAAATTAAAATTAAAATTAAAATTAAAATTAAAATTAAAATTAAAATTAAAATTAAAATTAAAATTAAAATTAAAATTAAAATTAAAATTAAAATTAAAATTAAAATTAAAATTAAAATTAAAATTAAAATTAAAATTAAAATTAAAATTAAAATTAAAATTAAAATTAAAATTAAAATAAAATTAAAATTAAAATTAAAATTAAAATTAAAATTAAAATTAAAAAATTAAAATTAAAATTAAAATTAAAATTAAAATTAAAATTAAAATTAAAATTAAAATTAAAATTAAAATTAAAATTAAAATTAAAATTAAAATTAAAATTAAAATTAAAATTAAAATTAAAATTAAAATTAAAATTAAAATTAAAATTAAAATTAAAATTAAAATTAAAATTAAAATTAAAATTAAAATTAAAATTAAAATTAAAATTAAAATTAAAATTAAAATTAAAATTAAAATTAAAATTAAAATTAAAATTAAAATTAAAATTAAAATTAAAATTAAAATTAAAATTAAAATTAAAATTAAAATTAAAATTAAAATTAAAATTAAAATTAAAATTAAAATTAAAATTAAAATTAAAATTAAAATTAAAATTAAAAATTAAAATTAAAATTAAAATTAAAATTAAAAATTAAAATTAAAATTAAAATTAAAATTAAAATTAAAATTAAAATTAAAATTAAAATTAAAATTAAAATTAAAATTAAAATTAAAATTAAAATTAAAATTAAAATTAAAATTAAAATT
>QTSX02000565.1:0-10369 GCA_014839935.2 Entomophthora muscae
CATTTTGAAGTTAGCTCCCCTCTTGTGGTGGGCATTGCCTGCTAAAACACCTGGCCTGAGTTACCCCTTAAAACAACAGGCTGGCCACCCAAGACTGGATCCCTGACATGCTCTCTTCCTGGCCACCAAGAGTGATGATTTTGCCCTCCATGCTTGAGATTCCTCCTACTCCCCCCTGCCAACTGTTCCTCCTGCCCAGGACTTCAGTAAGTTGGGGTTTGCCTATATCACAGTATTGGGGCTGGCCAACCAGGTTGTGCCCCATAATGGGAGTTGGTGTTCCTTAGCTACTGAAGCCAACTATCTGGTCAGAATTGCGCCTATTGTGTACTTGGCCTTCCAGGCCCGGCCTGCCTCCCCTGTGGGAGTCCAGCCAGACTCTGGTATGGGCCATGACACCGGCCCTTGGATGGTACCACGGCATCCTGGCTAGTAGGATTGGCACAGGGGATGGGGACCTTCATGTAGATGGTGGGATCACGCTTGCTTGCGGTGGTGCTGTCAATGATGGAATACACAATAGGCACAGATGGCTCAACAGTGGTGTCCAATGGCTCATAGAAGGTATCAAAAATGTGGGTCAGGAAGTGGCAACTCTTGGATCCAGAGTGCGGGGCTGGGTGACAACTGGGTACACAGTGGAGGTGTAAGTAACCTCAGTGTTTTTGATGACTCTGGTATAGGAGACTTTGGTGACAGGCCTTGAGAATGGCTTCTGCCTGGGATTCAAGCTGGTTGCTTGGGCCTGGGACGCGGGAGGTAGTTGGCTGGTAATGATACCTTGGGAGGCCTGTGTGTTGGCATTACTCCCCCTGAGTTGGGTTCTGGGTCTATTCTTGGACCCTCTGGGACACCCTTGTGGACAAGCTGCCCCACAGGATGGTGTAGAAGCTGGTTGGGAATTCAATTGTTGGTCCATAAAAATAAAATTAAATTTTATTTTAGATTAAATATGTATTTATTTGGATTTTTGGTTTAGCTGTGAGTAGTTATTCTCTCTTGATTTAGCCTTAAATAGTAACAGAATTTCTATATCTGTGATTTGAAGTGTATAATATTGTATAATTTCCAGGTTTGGATGATTTTAAAGTTTAATAACTTTTTATGTCTAATTATGGTTATTGAGATTGAATTTTTCATTTGATTTTAGTTGTGGTGGAGCTTCTTGATTTGGTTTAGTGTTTCCTAGTGTCTGTACTATACATTAAATTTAGATTCCAGTTCCTGCAATTAATATTTGAGTTTACTAATTGCATTCAAAATTGATTTGAAATTTGGTTTGTGGATTTGACAATCCCGCAATTTTAAAAGACATAGTAAACTTAATGAAAATAGTTGATGGATTTGGACGCTTCAAATCTGATTTTAGTTAATTCATTTTGTCCATTGGAAATATGCAGTTTAACTTGAAATTTGTAAAGTGTCTATGAGTTCCTGCATTTTTAAAAATTCAAATAAATATACAAAAAAATCAATTTAATCAAAAATGGACCATCCTGCAAAAGTGATTCAAAATTTGGACCAAGGATTTGACAACCCTGCATTTTTACGTTTAGGTCCTGAATTTAAAGTATAAAGGTGCAGGAGCCCAAGATTAAGGATCTGGAGATTGAGATGAAGAGCTAGAGCTTGAGCAAGGGGCAGGAGTCCAAGACCAAGTACAAGGAGTCCAAGAGATTGTTGGAGGACTTCAAGAATTGGCACATCTATATTGTTTCCCTGACCCACCGGGTCATATACCAGAAGGTTTCTAAGGGGATCTTCCTTCTGAAAGTGAATAAAAGCCCATTTTAACCCCTATACATATTTATGGTTAGAGTTTCCCCTACTAGAGAATGACAACTTCTTCCAGCCAGTCCCTGGCTATAACCCAGGACACACTATGGAAACTGGTGAACAGGAACCCTACACTTTGTCTCCCAGAGCTGGTGTTGATACTGCAAGTACTCTTTATTTAATAGCACCAACATTATAAGATTTATGATAATGTAGTAAACTCTTGCAAATTAAAAATGCTCTGATTTCATTAACCAACAGTATTTATTAAGTGATGTCAACAGGGAAGGAATTTATAACCTCCTCAGCTATATACTGCTGAGAAGTTGACTCTTGGTTTGGCAGTGCATCTTGGCTAGCTGGTCACATGCTACCATTTTACTGGCACTGATATCTTCTGGTTGGCTGCCCAGAGATAGAAACAAGCTAATTTTAGGTCCTGGCACTGAGGCCAAACCTTGTGGTCTTTCAGAGGGCTTTTGGGGGCTAAAATCCCCAACTTCTGAGGGTTCTGGCCAATAGAAAGCATTTTTGGAAGTAAAGGCTGCTTCTGAGGGTACCATCAGATGCAAGCAACTCCAGGGCATTGATTTTGGCATTTGGGAAATTTTGGCTTGAATTAATGAGACCTTATTCTTAAACCTAATCAGGAAATTGTGCAACTGTCTGATTGAAAATTCACATTACTTTGTGTTGATATTATTGAGTTTCTTTTCAGGGTTATTATGGGCCCTGACAACATTTAAAACAATTACACAGAGATGATTTCAAAGACCAAGCACCAATAGCTTCTTTTCTAATTGGATATAGTATAGTTGGAAATAACTGATCAATGAGGCTTCTTTGTATCCTAACCAACTACCATGAAAAGGAAAGGATGAGCCAAATTTTCTGATATATATGGAGGTTTTTTATCAAATCTTAAGAGCTGAGCCCTTCTTACAGGTTCTAAAAATATTTATGAGAGTGAAAGCATTTGTTGATACTAATATATAAAGCTTAAACCATGAATCCCAGCTGGGGCTTTTATGCCACATTTCTGTTAACTCAATTTTTGGCCACCTTATCACTGGCTGCTTATAAAATGTCCCTCAAGGCTCTACTTTGGGTTCTGCCAATGTTGAACATCTGCTAGAGGAAGTAGAGCTGGAGGGCACTCCAGCCTCTCAATGTCCCAAGCTCTACACCAAGAACCTTTTTCTTCTTGTTTAGGCACTTTATCTAGATGTTTTGTAGTTAGAATAGGTCATTTTTGCTCAAACAGAAGGTTAAATGTGGAAATTTCTTTAAGCAGTATTTTTCCTTGTGTCAGGCTTATCTGTAATGGTTCATGGAAATGAATCTTTATCCCTCAGCATTTCAAGTTTGAATGATACTATCCCAAAATTTCTATCACAGTAATATGTTAGGATGTCATAATCTTCTGGCTGCAGATTACCATAGCCAAGCAAGGCTGTGAAAAGGCAAAAAGAAGCAGAAGATGGTGCATAAGAGGTCTTTATTGAATAGGGAAAAGAAAATCCTCTTTAGTAGGCTGACAAGATAATAGAGGAGAACTGTCATCTAAGATTAAAGAAGAAAACACAAGTCAAGGAGTGTGAATAAAAAGAAGAGATAGAAAGTGAAGAGAGCCAAAATTGAAATAATTCTTCATTGATAGTGTTTTAGATAATCATTGAGAAATGTTTATTTATATTATATTTGTAAATTTACTCCTCCCCCTTGGGCCTCCACTTCCATCCTCACCAAATGCCTGGGAATCTCTACCAATTATTCCTGGATATTTCTCCAAAATTCTTCTAAAAGAGCCCAAGAAAAGCCCCCACATTATTACTTGTGGAATTATTCTGAAATTGCCCCCATCTACCCCACCCAGGAGACACCCCTGGTTAAATATCATGTGTAAGAGTGGCTAGGAGCAGTGTTATGTGCATCCAAGACAGGTTCCTCAATTTCCATTGAGTTGGTTTCCCCTTTCAATTTTGCCCATCCAAAATTTGTCCAAACTTTCCTGCCTCAAGAATTGCACCCATGCCCTCATATCACTGGTTGGTCTGCTTTAGGAAATTTTCCCTCCAACTCCAACCCCATTACCTTCCTTAAATTTACAAAAGAGCTGTAAAAAGCTCTTGCTTCATTATTCTCTAACCTAATAAAACTCAAAATTCTTTCAGTAACCTTGGCCATTAAGTTTTACCTGTTGCTTTTGAGCATCATTTATTTCCTCCCCCTATGATCTACCTGGAATTGTTTGCAACAAAACTTTTTGCTGCTGCTGAAATCATGGTTTTATCATGGTTGAGAGCAATGTTTTGTTTCTTCCTAATCTTTCCTAAGTTCTTACACCATTCTTATTCATATCTTAAAAATAAGGGGTACCACAATATTTTAAAGTGAATAAATACTGCTTACTGTGAAAAGAATGGAAATTCTTAGCCATGTGACATTAAAAAACTGATTATATGAAGATATATTGTTCAGTTGTAGGTGTGGCTATTTTGGCACAGTGAGACTGGAGGATGAAGGGAAAGGCCACCACATTTTAGTTTTAAAAAATTTTTTTTTTTTTTTGAAAAAATAAAAGTTGTTTTTAAAAAAGCCCTATTTTTTTTATTTTTTTTTATTTTTTTATATCCCCCCATTTTTTTTTTTTTTATTTCATATTATCATCCAGCCCCAAGGCTGATGCATTCAAACCACTATTAATAATAAAACCTTTCCCCATAAGATGACTGATTAGAAAAAGAGATTTTATTAATATGAGCTCCTGGCCTTAACAAATAGGGACGGAAGATAAAGATATCATGGGCATCCTAGATGCAATAACATCCTTAAGCTTTTTAAAAGGGTTTATTGGTTTAAAGGCTGACTTAATGTCATAACTGTGCTGTATTAGCAAGTTACAGAGGAAAAAATGATTAGAAACCAGATAATTATCCTTAATGAGATGTATCACTTATATAGTTTGAGGGAATCATTTTAAGAGAAACATGATTGTGACAATCAATCAATCAATTAGATTGGACAGGGGTGGCCTAATCCTTGTAATGAGTCAAGCACCAAATAAAGCTGTCCACCAAGTAGGAATTTTCACTGGGTCCTGTTGCTTTGTTTAGAAATTTGATTTGAATTCCACATTTAGATTTGGGTCATGGGAAAGCCAGTTTGAGGGACACAGGGTCTCTTGTGCAGAAATTTTCCAGGGGGGTTGACCTCACTGTTTTGACAGTAAGTTGGCCCCTTGTTAGTACTTTGGAAGGATATAAGTGGTGCCATGAGAGGGTTATACCAAGGGGTCTATGTATTCTTAGAATACCTGGGATAATAATACAGCCGGGGTTCTTCACTGGGATGAAGTGCTTAGGTAGCATCAAAGACCTGATACCAAATGAGGGATAATAAAGTTGTACTACTTTAACAGGTAAGAGGATAAATGCTCTCTTTCTATAACTCAAGGGTAGCTTTAAGAAGGTCTTAATACTGATGAGAAAGAATAGATAGCCCAGAAACATCATTAGGGTGGCTTTTCAGATATACAGCGGCATAAATTAACAATTTAGAGGTATCTTGGAAGTGAGGTTGGTTACTTTGCACCTGAAAGCTTGAACTAACCACTTGGGTAATTAAAAAGTAGTAGTTCATAAGGTATGTCTGCTTTTGATAACCTAGTGTCAGGAAAAGTCCTGACACATCTTGTGCTATAGAAAAGCCTTAGGAAAACTCCACTGCTCTCCACAATCACAATGCTAGTTTGATGAATCTCTTAGCAGCTCTAGACAATAAGTTATGTATTCTTAAAATTTGGCTGCCAGCCAAACTTCCTAAACAGTGCAGAAATGACAAAAATATGCAACCAAGGCACAAGAATTGATTCAAATATTAATTCAAGCATAAATCAGCAACCACTGGACAGATTTGGATGTCCAAACACACATTTTGAACCCAAACATCAGGAAAAGTAATCTAAGCTATTTTTAGACAAAATACTGATGCAAAGTCCAATGTGCGGGATTTTAAAAATAAACATGAGTCATACTGTTCAGATGATGCCCCAAAACCCCAGCCTGATGCCACCAGCAGAGTCCCTAAGACTGTCTAGAATATTTAAGAATATTTTAAAGAATCTAATAAAATGGCATATAAAAGTGTTGCTCACAATGATCCCCTTGTGACCATTTTAAGTATAGCTCAATAAAATAAAGGTTAATTTAGTTTATTTTGAAAATTTTATATTAAGTCTCTGTACAGTTGTTTCTTATGGAGACTCATCAAGATCTTTGGGCCCTGACACCCAGGTAGAATGCACTGATGGGGGTTGGCCTAGGTGAAATTCACTTGGGAGACTTAGTTGTCAGGACTGAGAATTTAAGTCTCAACTGATATTTCCTATTTTGTTGATATTTATGCCAAGACTCCTATTTGCTTGTTTGTTTCTCCTTTATCATCTTTGGTCGCCTATATTTCTACAAATACTGAACCATTTCAGCCCAAACTAGTGTCAGCCAAAAGCCCTCAATTCCAGCTTTTAGATTCCTACTTTTATAAATATATTTTTGATTCAAAATTACGAGTTAATCTCGCTTAAACATAATTCTCCATATCATCTCCTTTTCATAGAATTGGGTATAAAACCCTCACAGCTATATTATTCCAAGAAATTCAATCTCCTACTGTTTAGACTCATCAATAAATCTATTGTCTTAATCCTAGGTCTTATCTCTTTTATCCTTGGGAAATAGTAATTTGTTGGTGATGTTTGAGCACAGGATTTGATACAACTGCAGCTGTTGTTGAAAAAAATCTGAAGTCTTACATTAGCACCCATAGTTTAGGTGATTTCACAGATGAAAACTCATAAAAAATAGCCTAGGTAAAGGTCACTAATAGGGGCTCAATGATATGCTTAATAGCTTTGTCTTGATGCTAGACTATTAAGGTTGATTTTGGAAAGAGTTGGGAAATGTTTCAACATTTTTTAAAAAGTGAGTTGCTAGAAAAAAAGCAAGTCCAGAAAAGTCTGAAAAATGTTGACATAGGCGGTTCAAGGTTTCTCCAAAGTGGGACTTTAGCAAAGGGAGAAGCAGAACAGGACAGAAAATGTTAAGTGAAAGCATTTCAGCATTTTTTCAAAAAAAAGTTGCTAAAGAGAAAGAATGTCAGGAATCTAAGCATAGGCAGAGGAATTAGGTGGCTCAGGTGGGGAAACTTCTGGGCCAGAGGGTAATGCCTACCATAGAATGGGTGTCAACTTGATAACATAAGATAAGAACTGCCCAAGTAAGGACCAGGGACCATAGTTTGGCACCATGGAGTCCACCAAGCCTTTCAGAGTAATGTAGAGTACTACAAACAGCTGGGTGGGTGTGATGTTGGCAGCAGCAGGTTCTATGGGGTGGTCTGGTTGAGGGGTCAAATGAAGAGTCATAGGAATGAGGTAGACAGGCAGGTAATTGTATTTGCCTCAAAAAATCTTGGCAGCCTCACATACTACTTTTCTTTGTGACCTATAGTTTTGATCTCACTAGTTCTTTTCAGGAAGTCAGCAAGTAGTATGTTCTCCAAGTTGAACTTGGAGTAGGTGGGATTTTGAGGGTATTGGGTGAAATGCACTGGTCCAAAGGGTGCTCTGGGGGACAGTATAGCGCCAGCAGTGGGTCAGCAGGTTGGTCTCTTAATTCAGAGGTGCATTGTGGTCTACTTGACTAGGGTTGAGATGAAAGATCACTAAAACTAAATATGATAGAATTTTCTGAAACCAAAGGTTCATAAATCTTTATTATCAAAAATGACAATATGGTCATCCCTATACTGCCAAGGCTTTTATACCATATGATTTTTCTTCTTTGATTTTGTAGACTTCAGGTCCACAGATAATTTGCTGGAAGGGCGTGGACCTTGGGGCAGGGTTTCAAGGGCAGTGAATCCTGGTTGGTCCAGCTCTGGCAAACAGAAGTAAGTGATGCTTTTTTTCTGCCACTTCTTTTCACTACATCACCTGAGCCAGCCAATTGTGTTGCCAATTCTGGTCTGGAGACTGGCAGCAGTTGGTGATCATTGGCAGGGCCAGTATCAGGCCTCATCTTAAACTATTTCAGGCAAGCCAAAACCTCTGTGTAGGTCTGGGTCCTCAGTGGCACGCAGCTGGTGGCAATATGATGACTATTTGGGGGATCTCCCTTATTGAGCCAGCAGGCTGCAGAGTAATTCACTAACTCAAGTCTGTGACCTGGTGGGTCCCCATTCATCCTGGCTGGCGCAAGGCATCTCCTGAGGGACAGGGTTTGATTTCTGGGCTTTCAATAAAAGTATTGAAATATCATTTGTGACAAAGAAGGCCATGTAGTTAAGGTTCTTTTTTACTTTGGGTTTGCTGCAGAGGCAAAAGTTAAGAGAAAATGTTGAAGAAAGTACAGTAAAACAAATCTACTAATGCTCTCCTATGGAAAACGGTCAAGCTCAAGCATGGCAAAGCCTTGAAGAAAATGGGGAAATTTTTTGAAGCACAAGGCGCAAATTTTCAATGTTTTGCTTGATGAAATGTTTGTTTCTTATTTTGGTTTCAGAAAAACTGTAAATTGTAGTTCTTCAGATGTGTGAAGATGAAGAACATTGATAGAATTGAGTGAGTTTAAAGCTAATTTTACTGATGCTTTTTTATTTAAAAATAACCCAAAGCTTAATGAATTTACTCAGTAAATGCAGAAAATGCAATGAAATTGGTTACAGTAATTTTGAAAGCTTATTTTATTATAGAAAAGTAAGAGCATAGGTAGTTTAAGCTTTAAAAACCTCATCTTAAAGGGGATTTAGCCTAAGACAAGAGGGAGATATATAATAGTGGTTGACTGAACAGGTGCCAGAGGCAGAATATCATTGAATAACTATAAATTTTGAACACATCCTGGGTTTAAAACTTAGTAGGACCTTATATCAAAGCAGTGGAGCAGGAGATAGTGACTCACAAGACATCCCTAAAAAAGTAGTGACCCCCAAATTTTGAAAACAGTCTCATTTTCAAAAGGTTTTTAGGTGATCTTTCTTCTTTTAATAAAAACTTTCACAATCTCACCTATTTTTAAGTGACAGGAACATGAACTCCTTCCCTCACATCTTCTATCCAAATGCTAGGCAAGAGAAACAGTATAGAAAGCAATGTAAAAGGTTCTTCAGGAGCCAAACTCCCAGTGAGAAATGAACCAGGATATCAAAGAAACTTACACTTGTCACAAGAGAAAAGACCTTCCTAAGAAAAGAAGGTTGGAACTCTTTTTCTAGCACTATATAACCCCTCAGAAACACAACCCCAGAAAAATGTTATGATTCATTGAGTAGGTGCTAGGATGTTGGTATACAAGGTCTTGGAGGAGTTTACAGGACTGCAATCAAGGTATAATATACTGAGAGTAAAAATCAGGTCACTTAAAGAATGACACCCCAAATTAGTTGGTCCTTGGCTTTGATCCAGAACACCCAATGGTCACCTCTCAGGAGCAGGAACTCCACATTTGAGTTGAAAACTAGTACAAGAGAATGTCAGAATATGCCCTTTATTGTAGTCTGTATTTTCATGGGAAGAAAAGTATGATCATGATATGATGATGGGTTAAAAGAAAAAATAATTCTGAAATTAATAACTTTTAATGAGAAATCTGGCCTATTAGACTCAATCATGTATTCAGAGTTTGTCTTTTTATTCATGGGTTAAGAGGTGGAAGAGGAAGACAAGATACAATTATTGATAGCATAATTTTGCTTCCTCATCATAATGTAAAGAGGCCACTGGCCTGAATCAGGGCGGTATAAATAGAGGCAGCAGTATTTAGAGTGGTTGGGCTTCTTGCAGATAGAGGAAACACTATTAGATGCCTTGAAATATGACCTAATTTATCACAGCTGCAACAGGTAAAGTTGAGGCTGTGACAGAAGTTATTATGTAGTGCACATGGTTTGCAATCCAGGGCAGAAAAGAAGAGCTTAAACTTGATGTGTAACTCTCTGATCTTTTCTTTCACAGATTCAGTGAAGGCTGCTTCCTTTTTGGCTGTTATTTCAGCTGCAAATGAGTTCCAGATGCTATCAGCATAAACTTTGTTGTTTAATTTAGGGCCAACATAACTGTTTTAATGCTTGCACAAAACACTGAATGTATTATTCAGTGTGCTGGGCTCTTGTTCACAGATGAGGACAGCATAAAATTTAAGGAAAATAATCAAATGTAGAGGCTGAAAAATCTATAAATTGACTCAATAGTGAAAGCACAATTAGTATCTGTAGTGAGCTTGAAATGCTAGGAGTACAGCATTGCTAAATTCTGAAAGGCAGCAATAAAGTTCTGCATATTAGTGAGTCTGAGTGATCTTAATTTGGTTCAGGCAGTGGTGGGCATCAGGATCATGCCCCACAAAGCACATATAGATCTTAGTGTTACAATTATAACAAAAAATTGCTTCTCATGAGTATTGTGCCCACATTTTTTCACCAGGCAGAGGCTGCAGGCAGCAGGAATGCACCCACACCAGCTTTTGATAGAAGCAAAAAGATATATGTAAGAGCAAATCCTGCTGCATTTGAGATTACAGGTTCTATCTGAGCC
>QTSX02000566.1:0-10318 GCA_014839935.2 Entomophthora muscae
GCTAGACAATGATGATAATACCATCCTGTAAGGTATTGTTCCTGTACACTGAATAGTCACAAAAGGAATTATACGGTCACTGAGAGGGAATGCTAACAGTCATTTATGCCTATCCAACAATTTAAAGTGTTGTGACCGTACTATAGTCACATTGGGCTGTGGTTTCACAAAGAGGGTGAATTGTGATGAATTTCATAGATTGAAATTCAAAACAATAGGATTGGCCTTGGAGAGACTCTTCCAGCGTAGTAATTGATACCCAGAATCAATTAGGTTGTACTAATTGAGGGCTGTAATGAATAATCTGAACAATTCAGATTATGAGACTAGTGCTCTAAACTGTCTAATTAACCATGGAGGTTAATTGATACCCAGGAATCAATTAGGCTGTACTAATAGAGGGCCAAAAGAAATAATCTGAACAATTCAGATTATGAGGCTGAAAGGTTTAGATTATGAGACTAGGTGTCTCAAACTGTCTAATTAACCATGGAGGTTAATTGATACCCAGGAATCAATTAGGCTGTACTAATTGAAGGCAGAAATGAATAATCTGAATGGTTCAGATTATGAGGCTAGGTGTCTCAAACACAATTTATTAACTGGGAAGGTTAATTAATTGATACCCTGGAATATGATTGATGAGAATTTAATCATAGGGCCAAAATGGACTTGACTATGTCAAGTAAAGACTTGTTGTCTTCAAACAGATTAGTTAACTGGGAAGGTTAATTAATATATGCTTGAAATATAATTAATGAGGATTTAATTATATTGTTTAATTACTTTGACTCTGTCAAGAAGTTTGGTTAAGGTTAGCCAAAAGTAAACCCCCAAATTTTGATTTAAAAGTGCTGTTTTGGCAAATTAATTAGGTTAAAAGTGCTACCACACCGCCTAATTGATTTGTAAAGCGCTGTGGCGCCGCCCAGTAAATGTTTCAGGCGCTGGGGCGCAGTGGCGCTTCCTGGGAAAGTTCCTGGGCGCTGCAGTGGTGCCTGGTTTGAGTTTCAAAGCAATTTAATGGGTTTTTGACACAAAAAACCATTAAATACAAAAAACAGCTAAATGTAGACAATGACGTCTATACATTCAGGATTGATCAGCTGGTTCCCAGTTGGAACAAAGATAGCTTGGATCAGGAATACATATATTCCACAGGGTTTTGGCACTGGAAGTCTGGAATGCTTCAAGCCAAAGCAATACATTTCCACAGAAGGAATCAGGTGATTCTGGAATGTATTAGAGCACATTCTTATAGGTTAAGAGTGTGAAGATCTTTTTGGTAAAGATATGGATTAGATGACGCTGTTATGTCATAAACAACACATTAGTAATCCAGGTGTGATTACAGAACTGGAGGGGTTTTCAGCCAAATGTACCCCAATTGGTATATAATGAAAACATGATAATAATTAATAAAAAATGATACTTATGTGTGACAATGGTTGCTTTCCCCTCAATCTTTTTATGCTTTGTGTTTTTGGCTTTTAACTGAAATAAGACTACCATGGAATGAAAGAGATGGTCTGCAGCTAAGACTATGGGAAGTAAAAAATGTGGAAGTGATCATCAGATGGCAACAATTTTAACACCAAGATTGCTTGCCTGGAATCCAAGCTCATCAAAGCTTACATAAAGGATTCCCCATCAAACCATAAAAGAGTCAGACTGGAATAATGAAGAAGCAAGCATGAATTTCCTGGATCCGTCACAATTGGGTAAGTCAATATGATCTCTATATCAGATTTAAATGATGCCCCAGTGAAAACAGGAACAGTACATTTCTGATTAACTTGTGGGACTTTTTAAAAAAGCTGATGTATAGGGACCAGCTTATATCAGACGCTCTATCAAACAGCTCCAATCAGGTGCCCACAATATAGCTTCTTTTTAGATATTTGGAGTGAGCTAATGGGATGATGGATACTGTTCTCTTTGGAATAGTTCTCAGGGGTCAAGTTCAAAGGCTCCATCCGCAGTAACATGCCAGATATCAAGGCCAGCAACTGGAACCAGGTTTGGTAGGATTGGCTGGTTTAAAGGTGTAGCTAAGTGTTGCAGATTGCACCATCCAGACCTGGATCAACTCCTTCCTTCAGACTGTGTAAGTGTGTGCAAGGATCTGTCTGGCTTCATGTTTGGTGTGCTCAAGCTACCCCAGTTTCATAAATGGGGGTAAATCAAGTCACATACCTAGGGCTGTGGCGCCCCACCCTGGACAAAGATATTTTTTCTGGCATTCCAGAAGATTGGATTTAAAATCAGTTTTAAATAGAAAATATGTTATATTAGTTTTAAAACCTATGGCAATACAAAAATAGCTGAGATTTAAATAAAACAAACTCAGATTTAAATGGAAACAGCTAATCTTTAAACAAAACTTGACACAATGAATTTATATTAGTTTACAATAAATTTGGGTTGAATTCAATTTTGTTTACAGCTTAGCTATTTTTGTTTAAATCTGAGTTCATTTTATTTAAATATCAACTATTTTTTCTTGTTGCCATAGGTTTTAAAACAGCTGTACTATATTTCTAGAAATCCTATTATAACCAGGTTCTGTCTGGGGTGGGACACCCCATCCCTACACATATCTTCCCCAATGCTATTACCTCGCTTATTCAGATTGGGATGCCAAGCCAGATACTATACTTGCCTATTCCACTCAGCAAATGATCTACATTACCATGACCTACATAATACTCACTTTCAGTAATAGAGATATCAAGTTCATCTACCCATACTTTTGTTCTACATTAACTTCATAGCCCCTTCCCTTTGTAGAAGAAAGACCTCTCAAATAACCCCAACCCTGGGACTTGAGTTAGTTAACCTTATCCACCCCTGCAGGCTAAACTTTGATCATACAGACTGCAAACTTCAGCAATAAAGATCTCCTGCCCTACCCCTTGAACGCCCTTGCCGAGAGCCAGGCACAAAACCTGGGAAGTGTGCAACCAGACCAATAACAGTTCAGTATTTAGATCAGAAAATACAATCATCCTATATAAAGAACAAGCACAGAAATAGGATGACACTTATTGGAGAAGTGTAATTGATCCACAATACTGGGGAGCCATAAGCCCACATGGGATGGCCCTGCGGTTAGTTCTGAATAGGGGTTGGGTCAGGGATATATTGGGTGAGGGATCAGCCCTTGAGTCAGCAGCCCTCTAATCTGGGAGATACCACTCATAATTCAACATTGGCCACCAGATCCCTCATATTGGCAGGTCTGTTATGGGCGCTTCTACAAACGCCCCCGTGCATTATGAGATACATTAGTGGGCAAGGAGTAATATCAGCTGCAACAAGCAGATGACTTGTTGATAATGTAAGCCCCTGTTCAGATGGGAGCCAAGCTCTAAGGTAAAGCACACAAAGCTTCTGTAACAACCCATTGTACAGGGGGTTATCACATCCAAGTATGAGGACTCAATATACTTGGCGGTATAGATGGCAATGAACGTGATGGGATTAGAGAGCTCCAGTAGGGGGCCTGGGATGAGTGTGAGAAGGAGCTAGTTGTGGCTGTTCCCCATAATAAATATTGTGGGTTTTTCCCAGCATGAGCTCATACTGGTTAGGATTGAACTGGTGGCCCCCAAACCCAAGATAAGCTGTGAGCAAAGCAAAGAAGGTGAAGAGATCCATCTTCTGATCCTGGGAAGGGGTAGCTAAGCTTAGAGTTATTTCCTAGGTTCTGTTGAAGGTAATGTTTAAAGTGATATCAAGGAGGGTTAATTCTCTCAATGATAGCACAACCTATCATTAGGAGAAGTTCCTTTACTTACAGTGTCTCCCACTGTGCAAAGTTTTGCAAGTGGGAGTGAAGATAGGGGATTAGAAAGCCCAAAAGTTTGGATTATGAGGGGTGGAGTTTGGCATTTAGAATAGGGCCAAAATTTTGTTCACCCGCTATCTGTGGCTGCAAGGCAACTATGAGTTAAAGCCAATAGGTTCTTACTTGGCTACTTTGAGGAAGAGAATTGGGCTTAGGGTGACCTCAGCTTCTATATTTGACTTGGGTGGCATATCTTGACAAGAGTTTGGCTTAATCTTCATGTACCCACATTCACTTACTGAATGTGGGGGCATAAATTTGGGAGTTGATGAGCTTATCAATCCCTTTTGCTTTGGGGTGATTCCCAATCTGGACAGCAGTTCCCTTCAAATTGGGATTTGGGGAAATTGTCTTTTTTGATTTCCCAATTTGGCTATTTACCCAGGGAGTGGAGGGGGACTGGCCAGCTGGCTGACTGGGCGTCTGTTGGGAATGGGCGGGCAGGCAATCTGGCTGGCTAGCAGGGTAGGCAGTAGCAGGTGCGCTTGTGCAATCTGGCTGGAAGACTGGAAAGATGAGTGATGATGGACCTCCTATGCAGTAGCAGCAGGTGTGTTTGGGCTGGCTGGCAGAGTGGATGGCACTAGACTCCTGTGTGATGGTGGCAGGCGTCTGCACAGTGATGGTAGACACCTGCATAGTGGCAGCAGGCACACACGGGCTGGCAGACTAGCTTGCAGAGCAGGTGGCAACAGATGCCTACTTGGTGGTTAAAATATTCTCGCTAATTTTAAGCTTTGTTTGCATACTTAATGTGTTTTTATCATACATCTTGCTTGTTTGAGGTTTTTGTTGAATAACCTGTGGCCTAGATAGTGGAATATTTTCCTGTTCTTGCCATATTAGAGTCAATTTGGTAACATAAATACTGGTGTCAGGAATATTCCTGACACTTCTGGGTTGAAGTTCAGATGGTAAATAAATCCAGAAGCTGTATCTGGGTATAAACTTAACCAACCCCAGTAGGGCTTATAGCTGTTTAAAGGGGAGAAAGTGAATTATAATACCAAGCAGAGCAAGATATACAAAAGGCGTTGAATAAAAGTTGGGTTGTAAAAATTTCATCATCATTATTAGGATATACACTGGCAGGATGGGGAGCATAAGGATAAAAGGATTATCATCCATGTGGTAGGCATCAGAAAACAATCCAACTGCTGGCTGGTAAACTGTCTCAAGATAAATCAATGGTTTACACCCAAGAAGGAGCTGGGCCTTGCATCAAGTCTGATCCAAGATTTTAAAGTTGATCCTACCTTCTTAAGATTAAAATAAAAACCAAGGATAGGATAAACAACCAAAAGATCCTACACTCAGCTTTGATCCAAGCTTCCAGGATATACATCTTTAGGATGTGACTATTAGAATAGTTAAGACTGAATAGTATTGTTGTGAATTGGGCCTGGTTGACATCTTTGGGTTAAGGTCTATAGTCTCTTGGTAGAGTATAGCAATAGGCCTTTATTTAATAGGTAACAACTAAGTTGAGAAAAGGCAAGATTCAATATGTGAAAATTGTTTTTTATTTGGAAAGAAGGGAAGTTTATATACCATCCTGGCTGCGCAATGAATGCAGAAGTGTTAACACATGCACCATTTTTAGGAACATTACAGGATCTTCTGATATCCTTTAGGCTCTTACATCTGTGTTCTTTCCATCTTAGGATGATCTGAATGATCTGACATAGAAGAGTGGGTGCGCATTATCCTGGAGTAGCTGCAGCTTGCAGCTGCCCATTATAGAAGCTGCTGGTAATTTCTAAACCCAATTCAACCTGGATGTAATAGTACGGCCATCCTATTGTAATGTCCAAGATACAGTTAGAATTACAAATCTGTTGGATCCGGCGGATTTGGGTGCAAACCAGTTTAGTCTTGACTATCAGGATTAATTCCACTGATAGCCTTGATCATTATACACATGCTGTCTAATTTACAACAAGTATTATAAATTAAACTTAATAGCTGTGAGAAAGGACAAAATTCATTGACAAAAAATAATTTTGGCATTGAGATGATTCCAAGTATCAATGTAAAGTGTGCATCTATTCTTCAATCAAGATCACTACCTAATCTGACAATGTACCTTACAATACCAGGGCACCTCTTCAAGCCACACCATACTGTATCTAACAATATTTTTCCTTTCATTCCAAATTTCAAAATACAAAACAAAATATCTTTGTAAGAAGCAAAGACAATTCCAGACAAACTAGCTCAACAAGTTATATGAAATTTGAGCCCCTATTTGAATCACGCCGCCATGCCATCCCTTGTGGTCCTGTGGCTGCCTCTCATAGTATAATATTTATATTCTCAATAAAGACATTAACTCATTATAAATCTCTGTCCTCTACTTGGACTGTTAGATTCCCAGTTCTAAATACTGAACTACAATTATTTCAGTTGCAATACTGAGTTACCAGAGACTTGGGAAGTTAATGGTAAAGATGGCACATTATTAAGCAATAAAATCAATCTACAGAAATATGTGGATGAGACATGATAAAAAGCTATAAAATATGGTTTTTATTATTCTTCAGTGTAACTAAGCTTATCATGAAATTCAGGGATGAAATTCACCTGGTTGTGGCAGGTTGAAACTTAAGCCAAGAAAGAGGAATAATAGAAATTCAACCTATGAACAGAATCACTTGGTTGCTAGGAAAAGCAGGATGTATGAAGTTATGATACCTAGCCCTCTAAAATAATATTTAAACCAGAAGCATAAATAACAATAATAATACTGTTATGAGTACCCTCTTTTGGAATAAAGTTATGGAAATCAACTTAAAATAAAAACATGTTTCTAAAAAAAGTACGCAGCCCCCAAAATTCAAATATATCTAAAAAAACCTTTAAATGGGATTATAGGTGCAATAAACTTTGATTTAATAACCATATACTGATAAATAAAAGATCAATAAAATTAGAGCTGCAACTTACTATAGCTTGATTTAAAAGTTTATTTTATGATAGAAATTCAACTAACACAACAACATAGAAGTAAATATGTCAGCGAAAAATGTGGTTGAGGGAAACCCCTGTGAAGTTCTGACCCCTCCTAGATCTGGACATAATTTTCTCCCCTTGGTGCACCCCCAGACACAAGTAAAACTGCTGTACAAGATTAAAGACTTAGCCCATATAAATGATGAGAAATTTCCATTCGCTTTACCCCATGATGCCTCCATCATTGCCTTAGCTTCACTCCCTCCAACATTGGAAGAAATATTAATAAAAAAGATTTTTATTAGTTTGGTGCTGCTCACATTTGAGACATTTTTATCTAGTCAATCAAATTTCCTAATGCTGATAGAATTTATTACCCCCAGAAAATAGTATTTCTATCCTTATCTAAACCTCTCATACAGTAAAATAAACCTCCCACCTCATAGAAAATACCTTGAACCACCTAGCCCAGGGCCTAAAACTTTTTCCTAAGCCAACCAATCACCCCTCCTGACCTCTTCTAAAAAAGAGGTACTCAATTTAAGCCTATTCCTTTAAAAAGCAAGCAATGGCCCTTCAGGATCTTTTTTATTAGTTATCAATAAAAGCTCTTAAAATATATCCCTTTGAAACTATCCTCTCCTGCTGACTTTTTTAAATACCTGTCCACTTTTGAAACCCCATCTTAAAAAATACCATTAGAAGCTCTAGCACAGTTTTTTTCTGTCTTTGATCTTTATCTCAGTCTATGCTTTTAAATTTAATATAATCTTTATGTTGAAGTTAATCCAACCTGTCAAACTTTGCTTTTGGGCTTGGAATCAGACCCCTTTTCACTTTCTGGCTTTCAGACTTGGTTTCTCACTTGTAAACAAGCTCCAGGCGCTGTCTTATGGACCGGAAAATGTCTTTTGGGTCAAGTATCTACTTCTGATAAGTATATAATAAAAAAGGGGAAATTAAAGAGGATGCTGATATCATTATTTGATATAGAAGGGGGAGGCTATATATATCAATGGGATAAGTAACATAGTTTCCATATTGATTGCAGCAATCATGAGGCTTTTGAAGATTCAGACTACCTTTTAATGTAAGCTTTTGGTCCCTGTGTGGCATCTGGATTGAGTTTTAGGGCCGCCTTTACTTAGTAATCAATAAAGTTCTTGAGAAAATGATTTCATGAGTGGGAAAAATCAAAGATGTTGCAGTATTTCTCCATGGGCCCTGGAAGGCAGAGCCTTGGGTATTTTATTGAGAGGGCCTGGGAGGGGTGCTTGGTATTGATCCAGTTTGACCTCAGGTACCAGCAGGCATGAGTCTTTTTGTGCTTGTCTGACTTTAATTTTTTGAGTATTTTTAAGCTAGTAACTTAAGAGTGGTTTAGGCACTGATTTTATTGGTGAGACAGGTGTTGGGTTTAACTTCTATAACAATCCCTGGTCCTCTCAATACCAGGTCCAACTTTTGTTGGTTATAGTTGACTACCCAGATCAATTATCCTGTTTATAGTATTTGAACTGAAAGCAACAGCACCCATGTTGACACTTTGTTGATATGGTCATTGTTGACTCAAAAAGGGATAAGTACTAATGATTTTGCCAGCTGCACTAGCTCAATTTCCATTTCTTAAACTTTCATGGTGAAAACCCAGAAAACATAATTGTGGCTATTTTGACATTGTTCATTATTAAGCTTAATTAAAAACTCAATTTAACCCAATTTTGCTTTTACATTTACTAATAAAAACTTATTTTTACAAGTTTTATTAACAACATAAAAGTGTCAATGTCAACACTTTGTAAGCCTAACCCATTTTTAATAATGAAACTGAAATATCTACAATTTAAATACTATCAGGGCACTTTAAGCTTAACAACATTAATAAATAGAAATAGCCCTTAGTGCATATTTTAGTCCAATGAAAGTCCCATCTTATAAAGCTATATGTGGCACTTAATATGACTTTAATAAAATAGTGGATTTCCGTGGCTAATAGCAATACCATAATTTAAGCCCATTTTACGGCAACAGCGCCTATGTTGACACTTTGTTGACATGGTCACTGTTGACTCAAAACTCTAAATCTCCTATGTTTTTTGCTAGTTGCGCTAGCTTAATTATTTTTTAAAGCGTTCAGGGGTGCAAACCCGAGAAAACACAATGAAATTGTGGCCACTCTTGACACAATTTAATATTAAGCCAATAAAAAATCTTGATTTAACCACATTTTCCCTTACATTTCAATAAAAAATAGTTTATTTTTTATTTGTTTTCATGACGTAAAAGTGTCAATGTTGACACTTTAAAAGCCAAACTTATTTTTAATACTAAAACTGAAACATCTTCAGTAAAAAAATTAAGTGCACATTTAAAAATATTTTTTTATTTAATTAATATGTAGAAAAAGACAGTGCACATACAGTTGATTGTTGAAATGCTCATCATAAATATATATGTAGCACTTTTTCCGGCTTTAATATATTAAGCGGATTGGTGGCTAACGGCAATCCAATAATTTAAGCGTGAGTTACTATGTAAGTTACTATAGAATTTATTTTTTAAAAAATAAATGTTGACACTTAGAAATGCTGTTTATTTGCTTGTGATCATCTGCCGGGGTGGAGTTAAGCAAATTAGAGTGGCGCAATTAAGTGTAAATTAATATGCCACCTCTTATAAAGAATGCTGTAAGTGACGTTATCAACATCTTCTGCATCTTTCAATACTTGAATACAACTTCTTAGCAACTTCAACATATACATAATGGTGTAATATAATATTCCACCCGTAAAACATCATTTTTAATAAAGAAATAAAGAACTTTGATTTTTTTACTTATTTTGTATGTTTTTTTAAATTTATATATGTGAACAAAAATACACAGAAAACGGGTAATTTTTGCTAGTCTGTAAATTTAATTAAGTGTACTATGTCCTTTTCATATAGTAAATTTTAAAAAAATTTGACAGTAAAAATGTTGTCAAAAATAATCACAGTTTTTCTAATCAACAGTGAGAATTCAGCTTTTTTTACTAATTGTCACTCATAATGTCAACGCTTTTCAGTTCTCACATATAAAACTTTATGTTTTACATAATAAAAACTTCTCATTTTTTTGATATGTTGTAGTTTTAACTTTTCTCTTCCATATTTTCTAATTTTTAAAATAAAATTTATATCTAAAGTTACTACTTTGCTATAAATCTCTTAACTTTAATAACTCTATATTTAAAACTATAATAAAATTAAAACTATATAAGTATTTTTAATCCTTTGAAATGCCAATAAAACCATCTAAGATTTACTTTTATATATTATGCTTTTTAAGTTGTTTTGCTTGTTTTTTACATATACATAGCTTTATTTTATACCCTTTTAATTAGTTATTTTAGGACAAACACCCTAAGCATCCCAAAGGAACCAAGCGTCCTTCCAAGCCCACCAAAGCCACCAAGAAGAAGCCTGTCTCATCAAAGAAGGCCACTCCCAAACCATCCCCAAAGCCCTCCCAAAAGG
>QTSX02000567.1:0-10293 GCA_014839935.2 Entomophthora muscae
AATTTGGATCCCAGTTCCCGCAATTAATATCTGAGTTTACTAGTGGCATTCAAAAGTGATTTAAAAATTTGGTTCATGGATTTGACAATCCCGCAATTTCAAAAAACATAGTAAACTTAATGAAAATGGTTGATGGATTTGAACACTTCAAATCTGATTCCAGCTACTTCATTTCGTCCATTGGATTTATGCAGCTCGACTTGAACTTTGCAAAGTGTCTATGAGTTCCCACATTTTCAAATATTCAAATAAATACTCAAAAAAAATCAATTTAATTAAAAAAGGCTATCCCGCAAAAGTGATTCAAAATTTGGACCAAGGATTTGACAATCCCACATTTTTACGTTCAGGTTCTGAATTTACAGTACAGTACAGCACAGCACAGATAAAAGTTTAAATTTGTATAAGATATTTTTACTGAAAGCTAAAACTAAATAGCATTTTTGAATCAGGTGAGCGATTTCTGCTATTAACCTTGCTCACGAATTTTGATGTAGTCTGATTTTATCATGTGATTAAAATCAAAATATGTTACTGGTTGATTAGATTTATGATTTCGATATTTTGATTGGAATCCAACCCCATTTAATCACATCAAGGCTGTCTTCGTTTTCCACAAACATGTCGATTTCTTCCTGTATTTCTCGCGCTTTGACTAGAAATTCTGTTCAATCTAAAAGAGTCTTCTCTACTTTCGTGTCCAAGGTATATCTTTTATTTTTTCGCCGTTAATGATTGCCCAAGAGTCTACCTACGGTTGCAGTTAAGCCTCAATCTCTTGCCGTTTTAAATGTCACAAAAAACTGGACCAGAAAATATGCTGATTTCGACACCCGTAGAGTTTTCAAGGGTGATTGGATCTGCGTCGAATGCGAGGCCCACAATTTCCAAAGAAACATGAACTGCTTTAGATGCAAAGCTGAAGTGTCTGATGAAGCCAAGTTAAAGGTGGAAAATCTTCTGAAAGAACGGGGAGACTGGGACTGCAAAAACTGCAACGTTTCCAATTTGAGTTATCGTGAGGTCTGCTTCAAGTGTTATACTCCTAAATAACTTGCCTTACTTCACATTTGATTTAAAAGGCAAGGGCTTCTACTAATTTCGCCACAGGGCTTATGAACAGGATAAAGATCAATTGCAAGCAACAGCATATAGTTCGATATTTTTAATTTTTTGGCCGTTTTTGTGCCCAGGGATAAAACGTTTCCTCTGATCTAGAAACCCAATAAGCTAAACAAAGCCTTAGATACTCTAGCACTAAACTCTGCTTTTAAGGATTATATTTTAAAAAAACGGCAGAGCTTGATAATTCTTCTTGACTTTTAACTTATACCTAGCATATCAGACACCCATTTTTAAATCAAATCATGGCTATAATTAATACGTTTTAGTGCAAGTACCGGATAGCGTGCCACGAGATATATTTTGAGTAATAATATAGCCCCTCTCCAAATATATAATTTATATTTAGTCTTTAAAGTTCACTAAAAAACTATACTAAAAGTCTAAATATAAAATGCACCCCCAATAGCTGGTATCCGCAGCTTCCACGATTTCTTTTTTCAGAGGTTTAAAGTTTGATTAATTGATTCTCTAATAAGGCTTAATCATGTAATTGAATCCCAGTGTTAAGACGGAACAAGAAAAGATATCTTAAATTAAAAATAATACTCTTTGAAAAAACAGTCTTATTTTAAAAAGCACATGACTATTCTGTCTTGAGTACTACAATCTTTGAGTAGGTCATTGTAGGACAGTAAAGTTAACTAACATAAATGTAAACGGAAGTTAAAGATCATCTACCTAAGGTTATTAGACGCTGTTTCTTTGATTGTATGGAGTAAAATTTTACTATTCAAGTAAAATTGTCCTTTAAAAGTTCACATTTAGCGGCAGATTATACATAGATACTCTTGGAAGTTAAAGATCCATGACTTTATATTTGTGAAAGTATCTTATTTAACTAAATTAGCTCTTCTGCACAACCGATCCTTATTCGGGGCAATATATAAACTCATTCGCTAAGAAAGCTTATTTTAAACTCAATGAATGGTTGATCCTAGTGCTTCATTGCTATGTAGACTGAAATACTTGTTCTCAAAAAGCATCTTTTACTCGATTATATTTTTACTTACTGTTTCCTCCCTAATTTTCCTTGGAGAATAGTATTATACCTGTATTATCATATAATATAGTATACTCAGTCTCACCTCATAAACTGATATAACAAGGCATCTTAGTTATACTATCTCAAATTAAGACATTTCAAAAATGCTAGGGATAATATGTTAGCTTTTGGAGAGAAAGCAAAAAGTGAAATATTAGAAAATATTATGAATTTGTTAGAGTAACATATTGGCTTTTAAGCCAAGTTTTTTGTCATTCTATCTATCTAGCAAGTTGGTACCAGGAAGAGGTAGAGAGACTTGATGGAATTTTGCCCCTTGATTTGAGTAGGGATACCAAAGGAAATGATATATAACATAGCAATAAGGGTAACATTAGTTTTTTTAACTTATCACTTTGAAACACTTTTCTTTTTTTAGATGTTAGTTTCAGGGACAAAAATATCATGTAAAGGCAGGATTTTACTTTGAAAATAAGATGTTCCTGATGTTGTTTGTGATTAAGTATTAGGAATGTCACAGCCATAGTTTTTCTGGGTATGGCTTGGCCAAAGCGCTGCCACCCAGAAAAACCCAGCCTGAAGCCCCACCCGCTTGTGGCAATTATAGATTTAAATCTAATGATTGATTGCAAGTGGATGGTGGCACGGAAAATTGAGTCTGAGTGGGGTGCAGATGCCCCACACCTAATTTTTCCTACCTTGACCTACTGGTCAACAAATTCTGACCTCAAAGAAGGTCAGGTAACAGCTTACAAAACCATCATTGGTGGTATCTGTAAGCTGTCCAAATATTGGGTTTAAGGAGGCCATCTCATCAAGATGTACCCAAAGGTCTTAAGTAACAATTGTCCTCACCAAACTATCTTAGTAGTTTGATATTTTTCCCAAATAAAATATTTTGCCTCATGATTCATGTATTCCAATATTTCCCAATCAGATTTATAATAACCAGATTGCTAGATTCTGCCTTCTCACCTCTGCAATTTCCTGGAAATCTTCCTCTTTCTGACAAAATGATTCCTGAAACCTGCAAAAATGAATATGAACCTATCCATGCTGCTGATTTCTTGACTCTGTGTCAAATCAAGGTCTTTCTGTTGTATCTGTACATAATTTTCTGCTGCAGCTTTCCTTATTCACTCTTCAAGGGTTACCATTTTTGAGTAAACACACATCATCTTTTCCTCATTAGTAATGTCCTCCTAATTTGGGTATACATTTCACATTTGATTGATTACAACAAGCTCTCACTCTACTTCACCCTGACAAGGACTCTGAAGTGTCTTAATTTGCTATATTAGAGGTGAAATCAATAATTTTCTTTAGAATAGCTTTTTTGTGCCTCAGAGCTTCATAAGATAGGCATTGTGTTATGGGCAGTATTTGATGAATATTCATGTGCTCTTAAATAGAGTGTCTATCTTTATATGGTTGTAAGCAGAAACTATACTAGACTCTCTTTAAAAAGTGATGCCTTTGAATATTTTATCTTTATAAAATTTTAACTAATGCTACAACCTTTTCTTTGAGCCTTATATTTCTATGTTTAGGCTTTGTAATACAGTGAGGTTCTTCTCATTAATTATGAATGTGTATATTGCTGTTACTGGTAGGTATATTTGGCTTTCAGTTGTACAGTAGTCTTCACAGCTGCAAGGGCAAGCAAAAACAAGTCATATTAAACAAAATAAACTTAAAAAAAAACAAATCTCACCTCAGACAAGTTACAGACTGTAAATAATTTCAAAATAATAAGTTAACTGGCAAAAGTCCACACATATGACACAACAACACAAAAAGCTATAAAAAAGTAAAATAAATACAAGAATACTAATATCAAATGCAAAAAAATCATTACAGCAAAAAAATATTTGTTTGGTTTTCTCTGGGACATGTTGCAACTGAGATTGACCTCTTACACACTAATGTATCTTATAATATACAGGGAGCACTCACAGAGTCATTTCATGATGTATTTAACAACACTGGGCATTCTGCTGCTAGTGTTAAAGACAAAATCTTCAAATTAGGAGTGTAACTAATTTCAGGCAAATATATTTTAATTATTTAGTTGCCACTTACACCATATCTTAATCCTGTCACAATGCCACCTCTTTGTGGGTTATTAGCTTTTTTGCAGCATACAAACTACTACTTTTGAAATAAAGCTATATATATTCATATTTTTTCCTTTTTTATTTGAACTGTTGTATTCTCCAATCCTAACACTGAACTATAATTGGTTCAGTTACAAAGTGGTATCAGAATCAGGTTAGATCAACAACTTATCTTTAAGAAAACTCTTTTCAAGAAAAAACAGAGTGCTGGCTATAGGGCTACACTTCACCAAGAGACCTTCTTATCCATCTCTGATGGAGAGATCTCAGAAGATTATGTTGCTTATCAAGACCAACTAGTATTATCAAGTGTTTATAACTGACTTTGCATGAGTCAGCATGACATTAGTGTTACTTTGCCCCAGTCAGATCTATCCTAACAGATGCTGAACTTACAGCTGGAACCTTTCACATGCAGTGTGAAAGGCTCCAGAATTGTAAGTTGGCTGCACTTCATAAAAACTTGCCTTTACATCTGTCAATTACCGGAATCTATGTGGGTGGCCACAGTGTTGGGCCGCTTTGTTGGGCCTGCTGCTGTGTGGTTCATTACTTGGGCCAGCCAGAAAGTTAAGGTCATGTGAGTACATTTAGAAAAGCAGCCAAATTCTGCTACTGTCATGCCCTGTCCCAACGGGCAGGCTCTTTAGGTTTTATCATATTTATTATTTTTATTTGTTTTAATCTTTCATTATTCAATATTTGAAATTTTAAAGTCAAAAGTTAATATTTAAGTATTATAAGTTAATTACCTTGTTTTTTTCGATGCTTTTTGCGTTCAAATTGTCATTGTTGTTGTTTGCTCTGTTGTTTGCTCATTTTTCTATATATATATCTACTTTTAAAGTTAGAATCTTTTCACTCAATTACCTTTTGAAACCCCTGCTTGCGTCGTTGCCGCTTCCCCAGGTTTACATTGTTTGATCTGCAGGTTTACTAGGTTTCTGTTTCCTCATTTTCCTCCTGGTTCTTGCCCAACTTCTCCAGTTTCTCCCTTCCTTGGCTGTTGTTCCCCTATGACAATCAGTTTTAACTGAAAAGGCTTTTTCTCTATAAATAAAGAGCTTTTGAAGAGTATGCTTTAAGCCAAAATTCTAAGTGATTTCTACTCTTTAATCTTTTATCTAATTTAAACTTGAGATCTTAATTTTTAGAAATTTATACATTTTTATTAAAATTATTTTAAAGTTTAGCCTTTTCTTTCCTTAAACAAATGGGACTTGTAAAACAACAAGCCTTAGGCTTGTTGTATCCATTATTTTCCCTTAAGGAATCTTTCAATAGTTATATGTACCAATTTGCTGATGAAGAATAATTAATATATATAAAAGTGAGTCTGTCTGTCTGTAATGTTGCCTCAAGTGGGCTCAAGCCGTAAGAGATTTGACTGAATTGATTTTTACTTAAATTTGATTTTAAAAGTTGATTGTTAAGCCACAAGCTCAATTTGGCTCATCCTTACATTCAATCCCTTACATGCATCTTTGAGAATACATAGATTGAATTCAGTAGAGTGTGGGCTAAATCATGTTGAACTGAAATATAAGCCACTTGAACTTTAATAAATTTGTATTTGATTACTTGCATTTTAAATAGTGGCTAACCCTATTCAATCATATCAAAGTGGCTTATCTTTCTAGATTACCCACTCTAGAATGGGTGGATTAAAACTGGAAGAGAAGCAGCAATTGTTTTAGATTGTTTTACACGATTGGATGGTTATGCTCTGTGCTGACGATAAAATTGATGATGAAAAGAGAGCTTGGTCAATTCAAAGTGATACGGTTTAAATTATAAATATAAATATAAATATTAGTTTAAACAAGTAGATGGTCGGCTTGGACATTTCAAAATTCTTATCATTCAAGTGAAATAATAGAATAATCCAATTGGATGCATCACCTGATCCAAGTGGCTGCATATTGTTCAGAGTAGACCTTGCTTGACACAGCTTCATCCCAAAAGAACATCAGTGGAGTAAACTAACTATGATAAAATTATGTTTCCATATGATGATTTTCATGAAATTTAGAGGACGTAGATCAATTTTTCAGATGATTCCGATCAAAATGGTGCCAAACATGATAGCTCTAGCTGCTCTAGATGCTGAGATATATAGTTAAGCGCTGGAATCGGGTTCGCGTCATAATCAAAGGCTCGGACTCGATTTGATATTATCTAAATTTACTTTTAATACATGCTAAAAAACTAAAATCAATGTATCTCAGTGAATACTAAGCCAATTTTAATGTCCAATAGCTTATTTAAAAGCTGCAGATCAGCTCTACATTTTGAAGGGTTAAAAAATCAAATATTAAATTTTAAAATAATTAGTTTAGCTGTACTAATCTTAATAGTGATACTACACTTATTTAGGTTTAGTTTTTATTTATACTTGGAGTATACAATTTTAATTTTAAATTTAAATAAATATAATTGAAATTACTTTTTAATAAAGCAATTAAATAAATTTTAATTAAACACGTGATAAATACTCCAAGCCTAAAAACACAATAAAATAAATTTAATTGATTTATTAAATTCAACTTTAATTCTGTCCTTGGATGAGGCAACCACCTAGTATCCAAATATTGACATTCCCTTAGTTACAAATTGTTCACTATTAAGCACTTTATTTTATCTTCTTTGCTTAGGGTTCTTAAACTCAATCGCTCCTTCCGTAACTCAGTATAGGTTTTTAGCAGAGTTCTGTAAGATTATTTTGCAGGCAGTTCCTACCTTTTTATACCTTTTAAATCTGAATCCTAATGCATTACACGTGCTAGTTTATAACCTTGCATCACCATGAGCAAGATCTTACAGCTACAGTAAGATCTTTTCACTCATTGTTGTGGTAACTTTCCTGCTTGCAATCAAACAAACAGGAAGTTTCCCTGAGTACCACACTTCCTGATAGCAAGCACTTACTGCTGCCCAAGAAGCTATTACTGACAGAAATGCAATGCTTCTCACTCTTATCATCAATGTGCCAAAGAATTGTATTTGTAAGTGGGTGCCTGTGGGGAGCTGCATCTCTGTTGACTACTGCTATAAGGCTATTATGGAGGCAAATAATCAAGCCACAATGAAATTTTGGAAAAACAATGATGCATTTACTCAATTTTTTCCTGCACCTGGTAGCGCTCACAATCACGCAGGCTACCGCCAGCCTTGCCAGCAAAATATTGATAACAAGCATCCCTGCAAAGATGAACCTCAACTGGAACAGATTAAGGGTTCAGAAAAATCCTGAGGTTGTATATGTGAGAGCTCTACAACCCTGCTTGAATTACACTCCCAATCCCTTCTTGCTAAGAATTCCTGTGACTAAAATGTGCACAAGGTTGAAACTCTAGATGTATTCCAAGTGCATATTGATGACCCTGTTCTCTAAGCTAGTCATATAAAAAATAAATAACTTACTTTGCTTATCTTTTTTGCTTTCATGTGAATATCCACAAGCTTCTGGTAGACACTGGGGCTGATCATATCATGGTTAACCAAGAATTTGCTGATTCCTAACAGTTAGTGTGTGTACCCAGTTAATTTAAGGCAGTCTGTGTGACCAAATCCCACAGAGTAGCCATCACCCATGAAACTGTACCCTTATCAGTGAGAGTGGAAAATATTCAAGTCAGGCTCTTGTGCTCATATTAGATGGTTATAGCCACAACATCATTGCAGGCTTTATTAGTTAAAACATAACTGATCCTAAATTAACTGGGACACCTCTATGATTACTCTCAGAAAAAAATGTCAGCTTTCAAAGCTAACCAATTGAGATAAATAAATTAATACATTTCACTATCTTTGTACACATCACTAAACAGGGCCCCTATAAGTTTAAAGGGGCAAGTTGGACTTCAACCAGTGCTCAGTTAAAGTTATCAGGTCTGAACCGCCCTTGACCCCCCTCAAAGTGATCTGCCATTAGCCTTACAGAAATTGCTTGATAAGTTTAAGAATTCATTCAGAAAAATGATGGATCAGTTACTTTTACCAGAAGGAATCCAGCATGTTAAAAACTAAAGTTATTTCTTCCAAAAGCTCAACCCCCTGTATTGTCTAACACCCAAGAAGGACAAAACCCTCCGCCAACACCCTGTGAACACTTTGGACAAGGTCTCTATCTTCCCCTTATTATCACCGTACAGAGCTGTGGTCTTCTTTGTAGCTAAAAAGAATGAATCACTCTGTCTGGATAGAGATTATTGCTCCCTAAAAAAGTCACTTCAAAGAGTAAGTACCCCCCTACTGCTAATTGACAATCTGTTTGATACACTTGCAGATGTGAAGGCCTTTTGTAAGCTTGATCTCACTGTGAGGTACAACCAGCTCAGGATTGCCACTAGAAATGAGGCAAAAACAGTCTTTTTAACTGGTTATGAGCTGCTTGAGTGTAACAAATGACTTTTTGCTTCTGATAATATACAGAAGTCAAAATAAGAATCAAACCCTAGCCCTTGCAATATGAGGCCTGCCTGTCAGCATGTTTTTGAGCTCAAATCAGTGAGCTGCTTGAGAAGCAGCCCACAAAGCCTAGAAGATCCCTGAGACTAGACAGGAAGCCCACTAAAGACGTGCCACTGAGGGCTCAGACCTATGCAGAGGTAGTGGTTTTCCCAAAGGAGATTCTGGAAAAATCTGAAATCACACCCCCAATAAGAGCCAACCAGTGCCTACTTGCAGCATCCAGACAAGCCTGTATTTGGCTGGGTGTCAGGAATATTCCTGACAACAAACTTTTGCAAGATAATAGTTTGTGTACTTTTGGTCTCACAAGTTAAGACAAAAAATTGCAGCAGTTCTCCCTGATTGGGGAAATTGCTGCAAAACAACCAGTGGATCAAAAGAATTTTAAAAATTCTAAATTTTTGAAATTCATGTTCTATACCCCTGCCGCTAGCTGTCCGCAGACCGCACAACCAGCCTGGCGGCTTGCCTGCCATCAACACTATTAACTGCATGGGTCATTCAATAATCCAACTAGCAAGTACTTTTACAAGGAGCCAGTGCAGCTCAACTTCTCTAATCAGTACTCCTGGCCCACACTGGTTTTGCTCCACTTCACTCACTCTGTAGCTATATACACCTTTATATACTACATACTCACATATTTTGCCGATAATTTTGGATAATATAACGTACACACAAAGGTGTTTCAATGGATGATGACAGTCTATCCCATTGTAACCACACTTACCGGGTTCCAAGTGGCCAACTTGGTACCCTACTTTGCTAAAATACTTCCCCAATTGTTGGAGTCTTTACACTGGGCTGCCTGATTTTAATGGTAGAGTTGGGAAACAGGATGTTTCTAGCCCTGTTCACCAATATCCACCAATCAAGAGCCAGCCAAACCTGCCAACCAACCAATGGCCTAGGTTCTCAATGATAAACCATCTTCAGACCTAAAGCCAGAAATTTCCTGGAGAACCCCAGCTTAGTAGTGTAAACCCCCTGCTATGTGAAAATGGCAGCACTGTCATTTTGAAGGTAATCAAGCTGTTATGAACCTTTGGCTCAGAAATATCTTGCCCTATTTCATACTTGCCCTACTATTTCATTTACAACCTAAATCCTAGCAGGCCTGCTATCTCATCATTGCCCGGTAGATCCTGCAGACCTCCCGCCAAGGTTATTCTGTCCCCCGCGCTTGCTCTGGTCCAATGCCTTTTACTGAACCTCGTTCAACCCTAGCCGTTCTCCAAGTTTACACTGGAGAATATCCTCCTGGCTGACCTTCTGACAAGATCACGCAAGCCAGAGACCTTCGGTTGTAAGGGTTGCTGTATACCTTTCAACCTTGCTCTTTAGGGGTAAATATAACCGCCTACCTGGATACCGGTCTTGCATGACCTCATCTGTTACCCTGTGGCCTGGCTGCTGGCAAGTACCAGGGATTGCAATTAGGCTACGTCCAACAAAATCTTTGTTGCAATGCATATCACACTGGCGGGTTGGGTGGACTCCAGGGTACCTGCTAGGCTGGCCCCCTCTTACGTTATTGAGCTAGGGCCAATATTGTATGGGCACTCCCCACTGGCC
>QTSX02000568.1:0-10245 GCA_014839935.2 Entomophthora muscae
CAACTGCCAGAATTAACTCATTCCACAAGTCAACTTACTGAATGTCAACAATTTGTCAAAATTCAGTAAGTCAACATTATTTTAGTATTTATCCCTCTAGAATTGGGAATTTCCAAAACTAAGCTAATTTTTCATAGTGAATTATTAAGTCAGAATTGCAAAATCAAAAAGGAACAGACATAATGTTGACACCATTTAAACAAAGACTTAATTTTAAGCCAAAAAACTAATATAATTTACTATGAAAATGTAAGTTTCTTTGTACTTTTACATTAAGGTCAACTCCAGTAAGTAATATCTGGATGTCAACACCAAATAAGAATCTATGAGCTTCTAAATAAAAACACAATATTCTAAAAAACTATTTTTTATGTTTTATACTACTGTTTTTATTAAATAAATAATAAGATAATCATTGAACAAAGACATATGCCAACTTTCAGAGCATTCTTTGTATTATTTAGATATTTACTGTTATTTTAAATTCACTGGATAAACTATGGCTTATTTCCGGAAGTCCACTTAAGCCAAAACACATATGAAAAAACTAGAATTTATATATGTAATTATAATGTTGACTTTGTGTCAAATTGACGTGTTGCCTAAATTGCAACAAAGGGGTTTGGCTAAGTAAACAAAGTGACATAATTTAAGCAAGATTAAATAGGAGAGTTACTATAAAAGAACACTGACTGCCTGAATATTGACACCTTCACTTGTTTATTAGTAAAACACTGCCGCTTAACAAAAGCACACATACAATGGTATGGTAATTCAGGCCAAAGTACCCATGGCTGTACTTTAGACTTCCCTCTACAATCTCTATTATTTAGTTTTCATAAGTTACATATGCAAATCTTTAAATTTTTTAAATTTAAAAATAATCAATTTTGGCCTTAAAAAACCAACTCCGGAAAATATTAACCAAGCTTTACAAGTGATTTACATAGTGTTTTTCTACTTTAATGCTGACTTTCAGTATGTTGACGTCAAAATTAAAGCGTTTTTTTATGATGACAAACTAATTATATATTTTTGACTATTGTGACTACTAGAATATTGACTTTTTATTTAAACATGGTTTTTTTCTATTCTTTAATAATAAACTAGCTCTAAAAACACTTTCCATACTTTTATAAACTATTTACTTAATAATAAAAAATAAAAAAGTTATTGTTATTTAATTTTATTCATTTTTCACATCATTTTTCTTACTTTATGAACTCTACTCTAATTATTGTAGGACAAATCTTCCAAGATACCACAAAAGAGCCCCAAATCAACCAAGAAAGTACCCAAAGCCTCTGGAAAGGCCCAAAGTCCCTACCCCACCAAAAAACCAGCCAAAGAGCCCTCAAATAAACAGAAGACAAAGGAGAAGACCCCAGACCCTGAAACCAAAGAGCCCTCCCCTTCCCCCTCCTCTTCTCCAAGATGGTACCAATCTGAAGGAGATGAGGTTTCACTAAACAAGCAAGGAAGAAAAAGACACCCAAGAGTCCAGAAACCCAGTCAAGCCCAGATGAATCAAGCTCAAAGGAAACAAGCCCCAAGGAATCAAGCTCATCCCAGTCCAAGAAGCGCAAGAATCTAACTCCAGATAATTCCCCTCTACCTCTCAACAAATCTGCACCTCCATCCTCCTCATCAAGTATCAATAAAGAAGATCCTGATGATTACCTGTCTGACTTCATCAAGCACCAAATGGCCCATGGGATCCCCTAAAGGTTCACAATATATGTAACGTCAAAGGAGAGTTTAAGCTTCCAAAGAAGTTCCCTCAGTTTCCCCCTCTAATGTCTGTCAAAGGAGGTGCAAGTTTAGTCTGTGATGGCTATGTTTTTAATTGCAACAATCAGAAGAGAGCAGGAAGAAGCAAGCATTATTTGTGTGAAGATAGAAGCTGCACTGCCAGGATCAACACAGAAGGATGGGATAAAGTCACTAGTGAAAAGGGAGAGCACACATGCAATGCTCCAATCAATCTTATTGAAAAGCTTTTAAAGTGGTACCTCTATCAAATGGTCCCAGTCTCCAAAGACGTCAAGGCTTTTGATCTGGCAGTTAAGGCCACCACACACCTAAGTAATGAGAACCTGAAGCTCATCTTGACCACAACCAGTTAGTAAATTACATATGTGACAAACACTGTGATCTAGTCCCCCATAAGAAATCTGCCATGGTCCAAGGAGAGTTAGTCTTGACAGAGGAGTTGAAGATGTTCAATGGTGATGAGGTATTCCTTTTAAATGATGATGGGCCTACAGAAGAGGAAATAATTATATGATATGCTACACAACAGAACCTGGAGCAGTTAAGAGATTCAGAGACCTGGTTATGTGATAGTACCTTAGCAGTATGCCCCTGCCTTTTTAACAACTATGGGTTGTACATTCCCATGTTGAAGGCAAGGTGCTCCCATTTGCCTACTTTCTGCTTCCTGGGACAACAGAAGAAATCTACACAAGGGCCTTCAAAATCCTTCAGTAGGGCATCAAATCCCTATCCAGTAATAAAAAGAGTCCCCCTGGTCATAACACTAGAGCCTATTCAGATGATGATGAAAAGGATGAAGCCACCCTTGCTGCATAACAAGAAGCTTATTATAGAGAACTTGTCCCCTAACTAAAATCATGGTCTATGAAACTGCCAAGTATAACACTTTTGTAAAAACCTTTGATGGAGAGGTACTGGTTTTTTTCCATTATCAACAGGCTGTCAACAGACATATAAAGGGTCTACCTGAGCTCAGCAAGCTCCTTGTTAGATACATTAGGAAATTGCATGTTCTTAATTAAGCAGTTTGTATCACTAGCCTTTGTAAAGCCAGAGAAAACCAGAAAAGTCTTTGACCATCTATGCCAGAATTTATATGCCAAGAAACATGAGGATGCCTTCTATCCTTTTATTAAATATTACAAACCACAGTGGATTGGACTTAAGGTCACTAAGCGCCGGAGCAAGCCCAGAGCCAAAGTCAACTGAAACTGCTACCAGGAAGTTCTTAAGGATGAGATGAAAACTACTTCATCTTTGGAGGATGGCATAAGCATATCAAGTCCTCCTTTGTAATCAAACCCAGATACAACACCTTCTATGAGCACCTCAATGTCCAACAGGGGAAGACTGCTGCATCCATCAGAGATATTGAGAACCGCCCATCCAAGAAGAAGAGAACCAAGAAAGAAAAACAGTATCAAGAGAAGATCAAGGACGTTGTCAAGGCCAAATATAAGCTTTCAGAGATGGGGGAATACATCAAGAAGATTGCCACAGTTCTTAATGGCAACCAGGTGATCACAGTCTAGCTTTCAATTAAATTTATTGAGTATTGCCTAATTTTTTATATAGTTCTTATATATTAAGTATAATATTCCTCTTATAAATAGTTATTCTAAATAACTCATTAATAATTCATGATACTATTTTTATAAAATCATTGATTTTCTATTGATAGTTTTATGCTTTAGACTGTATTACATGGATTATATTGGTATTTTACTAGTAAATTATATGTTTTTTGTAGTTTTCAATATAGAAAAAACTTTATATTACTGTTTCTGATTAATATTTTCCTATAATACATGAAATTTATGTAATATTCTTTTATTTATTGGATTTTTTATTTTTATAAGTGGGAAAAAATTTATTATAGTAAAGATAGCTAATTTCATAGTAAAATAAAATAAAAGTGAATTTTTATGAAATTTTTTAATTGTCATGTATAACTTTTTATGGACTTTTTAAAATCTATGCTGTCACATTACCCTAAAAATTATCTTGAAGCTTAATTTTTATTAAGTAAAATGTTCAGGAAACAGGTTTCTGCTTATTAAAAAAGTATTGACATTTAGTAGTCTGCGTGAGTTAAAACTTAATTCTGTTCTAACATATAGTAAGTTGATTGGCGGAATGAGTTAATTCTGATGGTTGCCCTTCCACCAGTATGTTAAAAAAGCAGAAAACTGACCAACACTGAGCAGAGGTACCAAATACATGACAAGGACATGCTATTAATATACCACACATGCAAGAAATGGAGATTTTATCTAGAAAGACATTTAAATGTCCAAGTGCTAACTGAGCATAAATCCTTAATCTATTTCAAAACTCAGAATGCACTTGCACAACGCCAAGCCAAATGGATGTCCTTGCTTGAGAAGCTTAACCTGGACATCTAATACAAAAGGGGGCAAAGCTGGTCATGGCTGATGCTCTCTCTAGGCTATGTCAGCCAAGAGAGGATCACACTGACCACCTGGACCCTGACTGGCCCAACCTATACAATACTGAGTACAAGACTAAAGGAAACAATGTCTTCACACACCAACTAACCCATGATACACTATTAATGAATGAAAAATATTTCCATGTATCAAATGGAACTGTATAGTGAATCATTAAAGACAAAAATGTTCCCTTCATCCCATTTGCACAAAGAGTTGACACCATCCTAAGACATCACTGTCTACTAGGACACACAAAGGCTAACAATCTATACCTCACATTAAAAGAGATAGTATGGTGGCCCAATCTGAAAGAAGACATAATTGATGTTCTGAAAAAGTGCACAGTGTGTGAGAAACACACCAGCACCAAGGCTCATCAGACAACAGTTAACCCAGTACCTGACTCCAAATCATTCAAGGTTTGGGGACTGGACGTAGTGGGACCCTTCCCAGAAACTAAAAAACAACGTTTCCTAATTGTAGCCATTGCCTTTTCCACACACTGGCCTATCTTCTGTGCAACAAAGGATCACAAAGCAGAAACAATAAACTGATTCATTAGCAAAGTAATCATAGCTGACTATGGTACTCAAGACTACATCATAACTGATGGAACAAAATAGTTATCAGGTCATGTGGTAAACAACAACCTAAAAACAAAGAACATCAAACATTCCACAACCTCGCCCTACAGCCCACAGGCCAACAGCAGAGTTGAACTCCTGAACAGCAGCTTTATAGACCCCCTCAAAAAAAAATAATGGATGGCAAAGCCAAAAATACATGGCCACTATACGTGAAGCATGCATTATTAGTATCTTGGGTACACACCAACCAAGGAAAAGGCTTCTCACCTTTTGAGCTAACATACGGATACAAACTAGAGATAGTCACCCACAACAACCAACTATATGTGGAAATTCCCCAGGAAACCTTTCCACAGTAGAAAAAACACCAAAGACCCTGTCATCAAAAAGTACCACAGATCCCGCCTCCGCCTTAGCAAAGGAGAACACTTGACCCGGTTGGTATCAACTAACAAACAACTCCAGGAACATCAGGCAGAAGCTGTCAAGATGAAGCCCCCTTCTGATGTACCAGAGTAACCCCTTAAGGGAGGGGTGTGTTGAGGATCTGGATGTACAATTATATTGGCTACTGCCAGCCCAATTAACATCCAGTCATTGCCCTATTTGGTGCCCTTCTAATATACAGTTTGACATGCCAGAATGGCAAAAAATCAATATCACATGACTGTCCAGGTATCCAGCAACTTAAACCCACCCTGCACATGACTAACCCCTAGGTTTGATCTAACTAAAATCTCTGCCACAGCTAAAGCTATATAAGTCTAATGTATTATCCAATAAAATATACTTCTTCTCTTCATAATTCCATATTTGAAGAATCCCAAAGGCGCTCTTTATTAATTTCCCCCCCTGGCTCCTCCATCCAATTCCCCCCCTTTTAAATATAACCCCAAAAATCCCACCATTATTTTTTTATTTTAAAACCACCACCCCCCACACTATATAGGGGGGTTTTAAATTTTTTTTTTTTTTTGTTTTTTTTTTTTTTTTTTTTTTTTTTTTTTTTTTTTTTTTTTCCATTTTTTTTTTTTTTTTTTACCAATAATAATCCCCCAAAAAAAAAAATTAATCTTTTATTTTTAATATTAAATTTTTTTTTTTTTTATTTTTTTTTTTTTTTTTTTTTTTTTTTTTTTTTTTTTTTTTTTTCCCTTTTCCCCCCCCCGTTTGGAATTTTTTTTTTTTTTTTTTTTTTTTTTGTTTTGGGTTTTTTTTTTTTTTTTCCCCCTCCCCCTTATCACACATATAATCATTTGTATTTCTATTTTTTTGTATTTAAGAGGCTTAATTTTATTTTTTTAATTTTTAAAAATCTAATTAAATTAAATTTCAGTGCTAGATAAAGAAATAAAACATTAAAAGTGTTAAAAAATAATTTTTATAGAGCAAATTTTATTTATTTTGTATTTTTGATTCTTCCATTGCTGCAAAGTTAAATATTTCACATATGAAGAATATTTTAGCTGGATCAAATTTGATGGAAATTATGTTGACAGAAAACAATTGACAAATTATCTTCCTGCCCCCTGTGGCACTTAATCTGACTTTAATATCATAAATGGATTGGTAGTTAATGGTGATCCCATAATTTAAGCTGTATTTGTTATGTAATTTACTATATGATTTATTTTAATAATGATGTCAACTATTTGTGTAAGACTTAAGACTTTTTCAACAACAGCTGCAGTTGTATCAAAGCCTGTGCTCAACTATCACCAAAAAATTACTATTTTATAAGGATACAAGAGATACAGCTAGGATTGAGACAATAGTTTTATTGATGTGCCTAAGCAGGAGGATATTGAATTTCTTGGAATAATAGAACTGTGAGGGTTTTTATAACCAAAACAATGAAAATGAGGTTATAGGAGAATTATGTTTAAGCAAGATTAACTCATAATTTCAAATCAGAAATATATTGTCAAAAGTAAGATTCTGAAAGCTTTAATCAAGGGCTTTCAGCTGACCTCAGTTTGGGCTGAAATGCTTCAGTATTTTTTGGAAATATAGGCAACCAAATATGATAAAGGGGAAAAAACAAAAGAATAGAAGCCTTGGCATAAATATCAACAAAATAGGAAATATCAGTTGTGAATTAAATTCTTAGTCCTGAAAATTTGCTTGTGATCAATCACTGGGGTGGATTTAAGCAAATAAAAATAGCACAATTGAGCCTAAATTACTATTCCACCACCTATTGAGGATGTTGTCAGTGGTGAAGTCAACACTTTACCTTTTTTATACTTTAAGAACACTCCTTAACAACTAGACTTAAGTGCAATGATAAAAAATCATTATCCCACCCCAAATATCATTTTTAATAAAGAACTTAATGACTTTAATGACTGTTTTCTTATTTTTATATGCCCTTTTCTATTTTATTATGTGAACAAAAACACACTGAAAACAGTTAATATTTTCTGGCTTGCTTAAATTTATTTAAGTGTACTATAAAAAAAGTAAATTTTTGAAAAATGTCAAGAGTGCCAATGCCATATCTGATAACGTCTACAATTTTCATAATTGACAGCTGTAATTAAGCATATTTTTCTAATTTTCTTTTATAATGTCAACACTTTTCTCTTCTCAAACATAAAAATTTATGTTTTACATAATAAAAACCTCTGATTTTTTGATATATTTTTTCAACTTTTCTCTTTCATGTTTTTGGTTTCTAAATAATTTAATTACCTTAAATTAATAATTTTGTATATGTCTTTTAACTTTTAGTTTATTGTTTAAAATTTAATAAAATAAAACTTCTATAGCAGTTATGATGTTTAGCTTTCAATAAAAGCCACATAAGTTAGAAGTTTATTTATTGTGGTTTGATGATGTTTGATTTGATTTTTAAAATATAAATCTAATTTTTGGAACTTGTTACTTATGATTTTAGGACAATAATACTGCCAAGCAGCAGAAGGGTACCAAGCGTCCCTCCAATCTCACCAAGCAGAAGGAAGCAACTAACAATAAAGCTGTCCCAAAACCCTTCCCAAAGTCCTCTCCAAAGCCTCCCTTAAGCAGAGCCCAGCTCAATTCACTGGGGGAGAGGAATCTGATGGTTCACTTACTGATCATAGCTACTATAACTCAGCCTCAGATAATGAGCCCTCCAAGAAGTGGTGCCAGGCCAAAAAGTCCCCTCCCAAAGAAAAGTTTCCTCCACATGAGGAGCTTCACAAGAAGCATTTTTCTTCCCCCCACTAATCTCTACCTATTCCAGCTCATCAGGGGATAATTCTAAGCCCTGGAGTTGTTACTTCCCTGGCTTCAGAAATGCTCCTGCTGGCCTCTGGGAACCTCTGAGAACCTCTGTTGACCCACAACAATTGCAATGTTGATAGGAAATTTAAGGATATTTCCTCCTTGCACAAATATTTTCACATAATAAGTTTAAAGGCTGGGCCAGCCATGGTGGCAAATGGGTATATCTTCAGCTGCAATAACACCAACTGGAGCTTTAAGAGCTGGCATTACACCTGCAATGACCGCTCTTGCCCAGTGAAGCTCAACACTGAGCACTGGGACAAGGTATAAACAATTAAGGGCAAGCACACTTGTGTCATTTCCAATACAACCATCTCATGCCTTCTCAAGTGGTATCTGGTGCAGATCCTGTCAATCTCCAAGGATCTTACCCCCACCCAGCTGACCGTTTTTGTGTGCAAGTACCTCTCCCCTATCAACCTCAAGAAGGTGCCAACCCACAGCCAGTTGGGAAATTTCATGAGTGATAGGCATCAAGCATCAAAACCCCTGGCCAAGAGCGCCAAAATCATTGAAAACCTGGTCCTCACAAATGCCCTCAAAAAAACTGAGGATGAAGAGATGTTCCTGTTTTATGAAAATGGGCAGAAAGTGGAGGATAGTATTATAGCCTACAACACAACCCAAAACCTGAAGCAGCTTAATACTGCTACACCTGGCTGTGAAACAGCACTTTTGCTACCTGACCCCCCTCTTTAAACAGCTTTGGGTACTACATGGGCAGTTTGACAACTAATTTATCCCCCTTGTTTTCTTTCTCCTTCCTGGTGCTAAGACAGAAGTCTATGCCAGAGCATTTAAAATCATCCAGGATGCTTTGAGCTCCCTTCCCACCAACCAGCTCCCCCCTCTCACTCACGCCACAAGGGCAAACCCTTCTTCCGCCAAGAAGGATGAGTCTGCCCAGACCAATGAGCAGCTAGCTTATGTGCGCTCACTTGGGCCAAAAGTTATAATAATGTACTTTGAGCAAGCTCAGTTCAAAGGCTTTGAGGCCATCTTAAATGGGTAAGTTCAGGGCTGCTTCTTCCATTTTAGTCAGGCCCTCATCAAGAATATCAAGAGCAAGAAGGGCCTCTTTAAGAAGTATCTCAACAATGGTAAAGAGAAGTATTGCTTTGCCATCACTAAGTTTGCTGCCTTGGCATTTGTGCGGCCAGAGCATACTGGGATTGGCTTTGAGGCCTTCCTGGAAGATGCTTACATCAAGAAGCACTCCTTGCTTCAAAGGCTACATTGAGTACTTTATGCAGCAGTAGGTAGGCAAGAAGGTGACTGCCAGGAGAGGAAAAGACGGGCCATAGTGCCCTGAAACTTCCAAAGTGCCTGCCTGAACAGGGAGATGAAGACCACCTTCATCCTGGAGATTTAGCATAAACACCTGAAGATGAAGTTTGGGGCCAACCCTAAGTTCAACAAGTTTTTGTGAAGCTTAGGAGGAGCAGGCCAAAAATGTCTCCAAGTTCTGGGACCTGGCCAACCAGGTGGCCCCAAAAAGAAGAATAACAAGGATCAAGACTATCAGGACTTGGTGAAGAAGGTAGTGAAGAAGAAGTATAGTGTGGCTGAGATAAAAAATATCTTGAAAATGTTGGCAACTATATCCCAGTCAAGTCTAATGGTAAACCTCTTGGCTTGTTGGGAGATTTGAGCCTATTCTATTATGTGGAAAGTGTCCAAACTTATCTGCAGCAACCCCAAAATCTTGATGACATTCTCCCTTCCAGATCTGAATCTATAATTAGTCATTTTTCTGGAAACACAAGAAAGTCAACTATTCCCAAACATAATGTGGAGAATAAACCAAATGCCCTAGGTATTCTTTCTGTTCCAAAAGCCCAAGTTAAGGTTATAAATAATACACTTTTTCCAGCAATAAACCTATCATTTGCTCTATATTCCAATTGAGTGATCTTTGTTGCCCGCCTCAAGGGTGGCTTAAAAAAGCTGAATTAGAAATTTGAATATTATTTGAATTAGATTCTATTAGTCTGTTTAATTGAAAACTTACCTGATTTTGAATGGTTTAGTGCTGTTTTTCTTTTTTGCTCTTGGTGTTTTGTTTTCACTCCTTGTAAAAATCAAATTCGGGCTCTCATTTATATAATTTCTATTCTTAGATAGTTTTATTTTTTTTACTTTTAACTCCTTGGCTT
>QTSX02000569.1:0-10176 GCA_014839935.2 Entomophthora muscae
AAAAGAAAGGTATGACTAACAACAACACTAGATACTGGGCCAAGGTGGTCCAGGGTCAGAAGCGCCCTGTCAAGGACTAACTGGTATACTTTCTCAGAACCACCAAGAAGGGAACTTTGTGCCATCTGAAGGATGGCTCAAGCTTATTGCTTCTGAACGCTGGTTTCAGGACATTAACAGAGCCCTCCCCAAGTCCTCTGTTTCCCACAGGAATCAGAGTCAACTTTGGAGGCAACCCCACCAAGTTCCAGGAGGCAGCCAGGGCAATAGCCACAGCGTATCCAAAGGCAGTATCCCTCCACCAGAGCCCTCTTAAGGACTTCTTTGACTTTGGCTTCCTCTGCAAGGAAGATGCAGATCAAGCAGCAGAAGAGATCTTCACCCTTGAGATTACTGATCCCAAGGGGAAGAAGACCCAAACAGTCCTTCCCACCACCTGTACCAGATTCAACCAGGATACCACACTATTCATGTCCTTTGAGGCCCTGCCTTTGGACATTCATTGAGAGGAGGTGGAATCCCAGCTTAAGGAAGGACTGTCCAAGTATGGAGAAATTGTACAGTTTAAACTGCTAAAGAACCCCTACATGGGGCACCTGACAGCAGCAAGGCAATGACTATGATTAAATTATATGAGAATAGCATAATTTTGTCCATCTCACACTGTGCAACCATTCTGAAAAAAGGTGGTACATTGAGTGGCAAGTTCAAGGTGTTCCCAGAGCAGACCCTGCCCATTTGTGTGCTATGCTCTGCGCTTGGCCACAGAGAGGCTCTATGCCCTACAACCATTTCAGGAGTCCAGGCCGCAAACAAGACACCCCCAAGGAGCCCCAGAATACTGAGCCAACGGGTTCCCAGACTAAGGCTCTTGTAGCCCTGGCCTGGGGCACCATGGCTGAGTATGAGGTGGTCAAGCCAATCACTTTGCGCCAAAAAAGACCCATGCAAAGGCCCAAACCCAAACTCAGTCTCAACCAATAATGGTACCTGAATCTGACCAAGCAGAGGCACCTCAAACCACCAAAACACATGTACAAGAGACTCAGTCTATTAATGACACTGAAATGGATGGGCCATCAAAAACCTGGCCCAGATGGAACAGAAACCCCTAGAAAACCTGGAACAGTTTTATTGGTTGATTCTTCTTTGTGGAGGCCCAAGAGACTATACAACAATCACAAGACCAAGCCCCGATGCCCAGAATCAAGCACCTTCTGCACAAGAGGGTGGCAAGCCAAGACGCAAGGCCTGCATTCAAACTTGCCGCAGTAACCAAGTCATCCCCATGGCCACAGTTGAGGACCCTATCAAGTCTATGGGAATAAGAAGCCCAAAGACGCATTGCTAATGACAATAGTGGTCTTACCTCTGGTGGGGTTACGTTGGCATAGTGGCCATTGAACCACAATCAAAATAGGGACACTAAACATTGCAGGACTATGCTCACAGTCCCAGGAAAAGAAAAGAAATATCCTGGCTCTCCCTCAAAGCTGATCTGGTTGGCTTGACTGAAGTCAACTATAGCCCTGAAGCCGGGTCAAGTTTTCAGTGGCTCATGTTACCACACACCACCCCTTTGGTCCAAGAAATGTTGCATATGGATCAGACTGGGATCTTCAATCAAAGCAACAAACAAAGGTACACATCTTGATGGCAGACTTCTAATGGCGGATACTGACAGCAAAGATGCATGAAAATTTCTTCTTTGCAGTTATTTACAGCCTGTCAACCCAAAAATGATAAAGCAACCTTCTTTTCAAAACTCATCAGATTGAGTTCCCTCCAAATACCATCTTTGTTGGGGACTTCAACTCTTGGCTGCTACCAGCAGACAAGGCTCCATCCATGCCCCTTCCAGACCATTCAGGTCTATTTTGGGGACTGAAAGAAGGGCTTGGGACTTATTGACATTTCAGATTTTGAAGCAGGATACCCTTAATTAAGACTTGGATCAACGCTGTGGAAACACAGAAAGTTCTCTGCATCTTTACATTGACTATATATTATTTTTCCAGGCTTGACAGCTGTGTTTTTTCCATACTCACCAGTAGAACATCCTTGGGTTTGATCACAGACTTCTCTGCATCACTATCAGTTTTGGGGACCATAGGGACTGCGCAATGCGCAGATCACAATTGCTTCCCAACAACTCAAACCAACAATGGATTGGCAGATCAATTACCTCAACAATAAGATCAACAAAAAAACATGGGCGGGCGGACCAATGAGCCACCATTAAAGCCAATGTTAAGGAGCAGATTTGAAAGGAATCCTCCTGACTCATGACTGCTAAGAAAAAATACAAACAAAGAATACCTTAGCACTATCAATCACCTGGAGGCAAACATGCCAAAACAAAAAACCCCAGGCTGGATGTCCTCCCGGCAAGAAGCCCATAAAAATTTGGCTAGAATTCAACAGAACCAATCCAACCTTGCCCAACTTTAGGCTGCAACCTCATTGACACCATGGGCAAACAGCCCATCAAGGCCTTTTATTACCATGTACAAGACTAGAGCACACAGAGGAAGCTATCTAAGATAGTTGATAAAGGTATATCACATACCTCAAAGGAAGAGGTGCTTTCTGCAACCCACACTTTCTACAGCGGCCTATACGCCTCAGAAGGGGAAACCAAATCCTGAAGGCTCAGAAAATGGCTAGAGGTGGTTCCAGTAACTCCCAAAATGAAAAGTCTTGACCATCCTATTGAAATGGAAGAGCAGAAGAAGCCATTCACATGGCACCAAAACAGAAGGCCCCTGGGCTCAATGTGAGCTGCCATATGAGTTCACCATCACCATTTTGCTCCTATTCAGTACAATTCTTCTGGACGTTTTTAATGCAGCTCCAAGAAATGGGTCAACCACCCGGGTAGTGGCAATGGTCTGACAGTTCTGCTTTACAAAAAGGGATCAAGAGCAGATCTGAAGAATTAAGTAGCCTATCACACTCCTGAACACCAATCAGAAACTATTGTGCAAAATCCTGGTTGCTAGGATGTGCAGAATAATCCCTCTGGCTACACACCCTAACCAACACAGATTTACCTGGGCCGTAATATTGCCAACAATGTGAACACTTCAAAAATATACCAGGACAAATCACAGCATGGTATTGCTATCTTTTTGGACCAAGAAAAGGCATATGACGGGGCATCATGGCCATAACTTGACGTGAGTCTCAGCCCACCAGTCCCTGAAACCTTTAGGGCATGGTTGAAATACCTTCTACAAGAATCATCTATCCAAGTGGCAACAGCCTGTGGGGAGAAAAGAGATCTTTTTTATCCAGAGGCCCTCATCAAGGAGACCCTTCCACTCTCCTATATAACTTGGACATTGACCCATGGATACTCCACCTAGCAGCAAACTGTTGGGCCTGCGGGCCTATGAGCAGGACCCATTCATAATCAAAGTCTTTGCTGATAATTGTGTTGTAGGAAAGGCCTCCAAAAATGATGTGTCCATCTTTGCAAAGGCACTCAAGGACTACTTTGAACTCTCACAGGCTAAACTGAACACCAATAAATCCCAGGCCATCATCTTAGGGGAGCCTTGGCTTTAGAACCTCTCTTGCCATTGTCAACCAGGGACCCAGTGCGCCATCTGGGCACATGGGTCAAGGTGGGAGGTTTTAACACACAGGTAATGGAATCAGGCATCCTTGATGCAGTTTCCCGGTCCATATCCTCCTGGAAGTGCAACCTGGTGATCCATATCAGCAGGGTCCAACTCGTAATCACTTGGGTACTCAAAAGTCTGGTACACGGCACAGTTCTTCCCTCTATACCAACAATTCTTCCAAAGTCTCAATAAGATGGTTCAACACACACTTGAAGACCAGGTACACAGCCAATTGCCACCACAAAACTGATTGGTAACAAGCTCAGGGAGAGCTGTGATTATGCAATGTCTGTAGGGCCACAGCCAAGATCTTTGGACGTACAATGCCCATGGTACTCTCCACTAATGTGACAGAACCCCACTGGACCAATGACTTTAGGACACAATGGACCAGGGCTCTAGGCCTAAATCTGGCTCATAAGCAACACACCCTAAACAACTGGTTGCCAAGAGTAAAAAATTAAAGAGGATCCAAAGACATGATCCTTTCTGAAAGCAATGCTCTTGGCATACCAAGAATATTGGAGTAATAGCTGATTCAGACCTTCAGCTGCCCATAGAGGCAGGGCAGGACTGGTATGGCGCCCAATGTCCAGGGGCCTCCCCGCTCACCCTGGGGCACCCATTCCAGAACCCCCAAGGCCAGTGGTGGTGCCAGAAATATTGGAGGTACTCCCACACAACAACACCAACCCTCAAGGCCAGCCTGTTCTGGAAGTACTGCCACAAGGACGTGATAAACCTCAAGATGCAGACCAACACATGGAAGGTTCTGTGCAGGATATACTGTACAGCTGACCGCATCAACTGCCTAAATCCCATCTGCAACAGATGCAGGGCAAACAACACTGTGACACACAGATTATTTGAGTGCCCCCAAAGCATAATAGTATGGCAGACTGCCTGCGCAATTTTAGATCAGCACACCTGTAATCCACTTTCATGGAGGGTTGGAAGTAGACTGGTTCTTCATTGACGCCCCCTCCTGCATTCCCTGAGTCCTTCTGGGCAGCAGTATTCCACACTGCATTGTGGGTAATTCACTCTGCTGTCATCAAATCCTTTGTTGCCACTCCCCATCTGGCATAAGCTCCAAACTATTTTATAGCGCACAAAATTGGGTGAATTATAAGTCAGGTCTTCTTTGGCAACACATCCAGCACATTGTGCAGGGAGCTAGCAGAAAAATGGTCATCAATCCCTGGCTTAATCCTCTTTCCAAAGCAAAAACAGGCAGCCTTTGTCCTTCCAGAAGTGGTCCAGACACCCCCTCCCCCTCCCCCCCTCAAGGTTTTTCTGGGCCCTCCAGTTTCCTTGTCCCCTCCCCCTAGACCTTCACTTTTTTTTTTCTTGATCATTAATTTATAGCTCTAAGGGCTTGTTACACCAGTCAGAGATGTCTGGGCAACTTGAATAAATAAACTTTGGGATAACCAACGCTCCCGCAACGTTTGTCACTATGATGAACCAAGCGCTGAATGGCCTATCAAATACATTGTGCTACCTTTACAATGTCATTATATTCTCAAAAACAAAAGAGGAACACCTCATGCATGTCTGCAGACACTTGATTGACTTGCAAAGCACAAACTCTACACCAAGCCTAGTAAGTGCCAATTTATGGAAAAGGAACTCCTGTCCTTGGGCCACATTGTCTCTGAAAGTGGCATCAAAGCAGATCCAGACAAAAAAAGCCATACATAACATGCAATACGTCACCTTTGCTAAACAAGTTAGATGCTTTCTCAGAATGATAGCTTACCTAAGGAAATACATCAAATACTGCAGAAAGCTCACCAAACCAATCATTGAATTAACCAAGGGTAATGCCATAAAAATTCATCTGGACACCAGAATGCAACAATAATTTCCAACTATTAAAATAAGCTCTGATTGAAGCACCAACCTTGCAATACTCTAAAAACAGATGCTATAAGCTTGAGTTGGATGCCAGTGACACTTCCATTGGCGCAGTCCTATGCATCTGACAGCCAGGGCAGCAAGACTTCCTGCAGTATGTTACAAAAGTAGAAAACTAACCAACACTGAACAGAGGTACCCAATACTCAATAAGGAATTGCTAGCAATATATCACATATACAAGAAATAGAGATGTTATCTAGAAGGGCATTTAAACGTCTAGTACTAACTGACCAAAGATCCTTAATCTATTTCAAAACTCAGAATCACTTGCACGGCAACAGACCAAATGTATTTACCTTCTGGAACAGCTCAGTTTGGACATCCAATACAAAAAGGGGGCAGAGCTGATCACAGCTGATGCTCTCTTAGGCTATGTCAGCCAAGAGGGGATCATCCTGACCACTTGGACCCTGACTGGCCAAACCTATTTAATACTGAGTATAAAACCAAAGGGAAAAAGCCCTCAATACAACAGCTATCCCCACAATACATTATTAAGGAACAAAAAATATTTCCATGTATTAGATGGCACGGTATACCAAAGCATTAATGACAAACATGTTCCCTACATCCCACTTACACAAATAGTTGACACCATATTAAGACATCATTGTCTACTAGGACATACAAAGGCTAACAACCTATACCTCACATTAAAGAGATAGTATGGTGGCCCAATCCCAAACAAGATATAATTGATATTCTGAAAAAGTGCACAGTGTGCAGGAAATATGCCAGCACAAAGGCCCCCAGCCAACGGTTAACCCAGTACCTGACCCTGAACCATTCAAGGTTTGGGGACTGGACATAGTGGGCTCTTTCCCAAAAACTAAAAAAAACAATGTTTCTTAATTGTAGCCATTGACTTTGCTACACACTGGCCCATTTACTGGGCAACAAAGTACCAAAAAGCAGAAACAATAAACCAATTTATTAACAAAGCAATAATAGCCAACTACATAACTCCAGACTACATCATAACAGATGAAGCCACAGAGCTATCAGGTCACATAGTAAACAACAACTTAAATTCCAAAAAAATTAAACATTCCACAACCTTGCCCTACAGACCACAGGCCAATGGCAGAGTTGAACTCCTGAACAGCAGCCTCATCAGAACCCTCAAGAAAATAATGGATGGCAAAGCCAAAGACACATGACCACTCTATGTGAAACATGCATTACTAGTATCCCAGGTTTGTACCAATCAAGGGACAGGCTACTCACCGTTTGAACTAACATACAGGTACAAACCAGAGATAGTTACCTGCAACAATCAACCATACATAAAGATCCCCCTGGTGAAACTCCCCACAGTAGAAAAAGTACCAAATCCACAACATACATCTCAAAGCTAAAATAGCAGAAATAAAAAAAGCTCAAAACACAAAAGGTAATATATACAGAGGAACCACTCCTCATCAAATCCCCCCATCTGGGTCCTGGCTGGAAACAGAAGTAAGCTAGACTCAGCAAACAGGGGACCAGGAAGAATCATCAAGTACAGACCAGACTAAAACACCTATCTAGTGAAATTCCAATGCCAAAGATCCCGTTATCAAGAAATACCACAGAACCTGCCTCTGCCTTAGCAAAGGAGACCACTTGACCCAACTAGTACCAACTAGCAAACAACTCTAGGAGTATCAGGCAACAGCTGTCAAGACAAAGCCCCCTCCTGATGTACCAGAGTAACCCCTTGAGGATTGTGTGTTGAGGATCTGGATGTACAAGTATTCTGGCTACCGCCAACCCACTTAAAATCCAGTCATTGCCCAATTTGGTGCCTTTCCAATATTCAGTTTGATATGCCAGAAATGGCAACCAAACAATATCACTTTACTTGTCCAAGTATCCAGTGATTCAAACCCATCCTGCACATGATCAACCCCTAGGTTCAATCCAACTAAATCTCCACCACAGCTAAAGCTATATAAGTCTATAGTATTATTCAATAAAATATACTACTCTTCTTTCTCAATTCCATATTTGAAGCTTCTCCAAAAGGAACTCCTCATCAACAGAAACCAAGAGGAAGCAAATCAAAATGAAGGAAATAAGAATATTCCAATGGAAACAGATGAAAATAAAGGAAATGAAGAACAATCAAGAAGCAGAAGTGCTTCAAGAAATAATGAATATTTATCAAATGAAAATCAAGAGTAAGCACAAGTTTCAAGGAAAATAGGGAAAATAAAGCCCAGTAAATCAAATGAAGAGCAACCAACACTAATGAAGTTTGCCAAAGGGTTGCCTGTGGCTGAGGGGGCTGCAGGGAAAGGAATTAGTAAATTTAGTTATTTTTTTACTTACTTTTACTTTAGTAAAATCAAGGAATGGGGAAGAGGTTGTTGAGGTGGCAGTCTACACCCCCAGTGGTGTATATGGGAATTACCAATCATTGGTAACTCCTGTAATTCAAAGGAATCAAAATGAAATCAATCAAATTATTCAAAAGAACATGAATTAATATGCAACAAAGGAAGCAAAAAATAAGGGAATTTGAAGCGCTGGTGTTGCAACCAAGTTTCCAGACTTGCCTACCAACATATCTTACAATACACAGGGGCTCTTGATGAGTTGCCCCTTGACATATCTAACAACACAAACCATTCTGATGGTAATATTAAACTGCGGATACTTTCTCCTAATTAGGAGAACTACCAATTTGACCTGGTGATCCCTGTACAAGTTATTCCTTGGCTTCAAACCCTACATGAAACATGCCACCCCCTTGTGGCTTTCCCCATATAGTATATTAATCTCAATATGCTACAATAAACAATACCTTATTATATTCATTCTTGTCCTTTCTATTGGACTGTTGTCTTCCCCAATCAAATACTGAACTCTAATTGGTTCAGTTGCAACACCAGAAGGAAGTTCAACTTGGGTCAGAGAAGCCTATTAAGTAGGTGCAGGTATCAATTCCAAAGGGATGAATGAAATTCAAATGAATGTCAAAATGAATTTCAATGAATACATCTATGAATGTCTTGAAAGATTTCAGTTTTCAACTATGAACTCATATGAAATAAACATGAAAAAAGTCAATTTCAAGTACCACATGAAAACATCAAAGTAGCAATTTTCAATAATTTAATTTAATTTAATCAAATAAATATCAAATCAAATAGGAGATGCATTTTTATTCAATAAGATAAAACCTTATTCATATCTTTCACAGAGGCATGGGGGCCAATCCCTCTAAAATTCCCAAAACACCTTTAATCAAATTTTCAGATGCTTCCTATACAAATAGATTATTCATAATATATAAGAAATTCTGCCTGTTTGAAGAGAGATATACTTCCCAGAGACTGCATCTTGCAGTTTACCTTGTGGTGATAATTCACTGCATCATGAAAGTAAACATGAAGAAGCTGGATGACGTCCCCCTTCAAATGGATGTCTACCAGCTGACACTGAACAAAATGAAGACACTGTGGGACTACCAAACTGTAGAGCATGTCTTATACAGCTTTTTTACCTTAGTCTCATTGTATGGTTATGCAATACCTCCCAAGAATCAACTCCTAATAAATTTCCTCTCTCAACTGCCTTTTATAAGACGCTCAGCCACCACTGGGGTGCTGAGTGCCATCCCTCTAGCAATTGGCCCAAGTTGTCCACCACATACAGAAGAGTATGTGGTCCCAATTGAACGCATTAGCAGAAAATTTAATTTTGGGGTATAATTCCCCAGAATGATTGCATTTCCTGTGAAACTTGCACTACCCAATAAACCTCTTTCTCTTGCAATTTATGTTTTAATTCTTTTATTTTTTATTACAGTAGTAATATATAATTAGGTTAATAATAAAAAAAGACAGTTATAATAAATTGAAAATGTTTAATATAAAATCTAATTTATAAATTGTTTATTACGTTGATTGCCAAAAATGGGATTATATATTATGTAGTCAATCAACAAGAGCTCTATTTATCTGCATCAAACTTCCCTCTCCACTTATTTTTTAAACAAGTGATTGTTTAGAACTTGAATTACTTTTCCCTTGTAATATTATTTGATAAATATATTTGATATGCTTAACCTGCATCATAAGTACTAATTAGTTAGAGATACACAAAAATTATTTTTTTCATGTTGTGTAGCTATAGTGGCACTGAATCAATAAGGATCAGATGATGACTCACAAGATCAAATTTGTGGGTTAAATAAAGCCAAAGTACTAAAAAATTTCACAATTATTTAAATAAAATTAATATTTTCTATCTTATTTAAAATATTTATTTGTTAGCTCTACAGTCAATACAATATTTGGCACATTATAATAAAAATATGTGGCTCTATATCTAGTATAACTAATTTTATTTAACTAATGTACAAATTCTTATATGTATAACATAAAATTCAGTGTAAAGTCATTATATTTAAATATATTTTTCAAGTCTCATTAAAAACAAAATAAAAATAAAAAAATAAAACCTGGAGCGCCTATTTATCTGATTGGCTCAGAGATGAGGGCTTTAGGTAGGAATGATTTGGAGTGCTTGTAAAAAGCTGCCACCACATTGGGTGGCATTGCAAATTGGCTAATCTTGAGAATGTTGAAGAGATCCTCTGTGTCCTGAGGGGAGGCCTTTCTTCACCTTATTCTTG
>QTSX02000570.1:0-10137 GCA_014839935.2 Entomophthora muscae
GACAGTTCACCTAGAGTAAGTGGCAAAAAGAAAACTAGAAAAACTTATCTCCATCAGCGGCAAGAGTAGGGCCCCAATTCTAAACAAGTTTGGCAGGCCCAATTTTATCAGAACCCAGGCCAGATCTGCCCAGGATGGCTGTTTAATTACAAAGCAGTCATCAGAGTCAATTAGACCAACTTACTGAAAATCAGAATGCCTTAATATTAGATTAATCCATCTACAGGGATTCAGAAACCACCAATAGAGACATAAGATCAACCCCTCAACAGCTGTGATATTTCACTAAAGTCCATCAGCTGTCAAAAAGCAATAAATGTTGGAGCAGTGCAACTATTGCATACCCCAATCAGATTTGACCTAACAGTACAAGTGATGCAACAATTGTGGGGGTCAGCATCCAAACCAACTGAAATTGGGGTGGCATTAAGCCAGCATATAAAATTCAGATCTGAGCAAACCTTTTAGATAACAGAAGCTATCTCCACTGTAATAAAGATCTCCTCTAATACCTTGACTTTGGGGGTTGGTTATTTATGGTGAAACAAAGCCAAGTGTACAGTTTATCACCAATTTTACAGATATATAATCTTTCAAATCCTGTGGTACAGTAATTTCCAACCTTTCAATATAAACAGAAGCAGGTCAGTTCAAAGAAAATTAGTCTAACTGTAAAAGAATTCAACCCCCTTGATAGAAAAATGGGTACATCTCACAGAGAATGGACACTAATTGGCAAAGATGTCCAGGCACACCAGGGATGGTAAAAGCTGAGAGCAGATTTATTATGATTCAGCAATGCCTGCCACAATCACTAAAATGAACTGATTTCTGTTAAAGACCAAAGATGTTATGCCCACTACAGTTTTGAGAACAAAATGAGCTCAGCTTCTGGAGTAAAAAGCTTGATCCAATAACAATCCCCATAGCAACTGAAACAGTCAGCAAAAACATCAGATACCATCTATGAGCCTTATGTGAGTGATGGCAGAGGATAAACAACAACAAGGAGCACAGTATTATCAAACTGTGAAGGGACATAAGGTGCTCAAAAATGTTGCTGTGGTTTACAGTCAGGTGCATATGCCCTGTGCCTTAGTAGATCCTGATAAGTTGTTGTCTACCTCAAAGAAGCCCAAAAACATAATGACTCAAAATACACCTGTGAAACCCCTTATTAGACTGATAAAGAAACACTAAACTATAAGAAGGCCCCATAAAATGTAAGCAGATCAGAAAAATCAGCACACCAAGTGTATAGTTATTGTATTTGTAGCAGTAAAGGGTGCTAATTTCTACAAACAGTTAGTCAGGATCCTATTTCTTAATACTATAACTGTAGATGGTATAGTGACAGCCTTTGATAGAACAGAAGAATATAAGGGTATAATGATAAAAACTGGTATTTATTATGATAGTATTGCAGCTATATAGTGGTAGGTGGGGGAATTTCTACCAGGGGAAAGGAGGCACAGGCAGAAGGACTTTCCTAATGGAGGAGAGTGGAAAGGCATAGTAGAAAGTCCCACACAATGGAACATCCAGTTTCACGCAGCTTTCCTTATGGAGGCATGTGGCTATATCTATGTTGTTCTATAATCAACCTCAGAAGTAAAGCCCGCGTCTGAAGCGCCTTTGAAAGGCACTTTGAACACCTGTTTTATGAGCATTTTTAACATAGTTTGCCTTATTAAAACCATGTTGAGAAGAAGCAATCATGTGATCATTTGTTGCTTGATCCCTAAGTGGACAACTTAATGTCTAATCCATTCAGGATCTGCAATAATAGTGCATACCTGAAAGCTGGCAGAATTTCTCTTACAGTGAAATCAAAGCGCAAGCCACCCATCCTTAAAAAGGAGCATATCTGGGAAATAAAGCAACAGATTTACCAAAATTGAACTCTTTAACTGGCAAATATTCAGGCAATGGTTAAATCCATTTTAGGAATTAAGGCTTCAGTTCATTCTATTATTGCATGGCCATTGTATTGAGATTTTTCTTGGATAAAACTTGGGTTTCCTCCCTATAACCACAGCAGCCCTGCCAATATTGAGAACCATCATAAATACACCAAGATGTACACCTCTCTAAAGGACAAGGGCATGTAAATTTCTGCTATAGTGATGAATCATCTTTTGCATTCTTCATGTGAATGAATATATGTATGTGCACAAGGGTTAAAAAGATGGTGCATATCAACCTATATATGTTTGTGATGTTTTATACTCTATAGTAGTTCTTTTTGGACTCCTTTGAATTAAAATGTACCAGATAATCAAGGGTTTCTACATTATGGAGACTTTAATTGCGTTTCTCCAAATAGTTTGGGAGCACCTCAGGATTACTGGCTTTTGGGTTCATCAAAAATTATTGTGTTAGATAATGTTGGGCTCCACAAGGTGACTGATATTCTCAAGGAGGCCTCAATTATTGAGCCTGGTGAGGAAATTCACCAATAGCAATTGACTACAGGACCTATGCATCTTTTGTTTTTTGTTTTTTGGTGGATGTTTTATTTTGTTCCTGGGGACAACATCCAGGAGGACACAGCGGGAAATCTTTATAAAAAATATTTGAGGTTCAAAGCTAGCCTTTGGTTAGCCTTCAGGGCAAAATTAATGGCACATACTTTAATTTCCTGGAATGCAAGAAGAGGAATTCCTTATGGCAAAAAGGAATGAAAAAAGCTTTAAAAATACAAAAGCCAACACAAATGTGGATAAACTTGTCTTTATTAGGAGAAATAGTTCTACTTAAATTTTAGACAAGGGTCAATGATCACTCAATAGGTAGACAGAGTGACAGAGGGGGTCATGTTGGATTGAAATCATACCAGGATCAGCCAAGGGCAGTTATGGTATTCCATAATGGGTGAACATTGATGTTAACCCATTTATAGAAGGCAAGGAATTTCCAAAGTCAAAAGCAAAACTGGCCAAATCTTTGCACATATCATTATTTGAAGGCCATATCAAAATAGCATCAAAGACACAATTTCTGACAGTGGATTCATCATTCCCAAACCCAATTGATGAGATCTTTGGATGGTTCATGAAAGTTGAAAATCAAGGTACCTCAACTGGGCCCAAGACATTGCCTAATTTTCTGCAAATTGGGGTATATAACCTTACAGCAGAGACTGTGTCAGAGTTATATTCCCATTCTTATTTTTATATCCCTGATTGTATTTCTAAACAGCCAACCAATTTTATATTTGACTTTATTTTTTATTTTTAATAACAATTTTATATTTGACTTTATTTTTTATTTTTAATAACAATTTTATATAATTACACACTTTTTATAATACCAGTAATTAAGCATCAAATAAGATAAAAGTAATAGATAAAATGAGAATTAATTAGCTGAAAAATTAAATAATTCAACAAATATATATAAGATTCAAATGTATAATATAAACATGGAAAAAATTCAAATAAGATAACTTAAGATCTATATAAGATTAGATTGGCAGAGCTCCAAGACTTGCTTTTGGAGTGTACTGATATTTCTATGTCAGGATACCAGTTATTAAGTAGTGGTGTAGCAGACACAGATGAAGACTGGGTCAGGCAAGCCTCTGGGAAAGAGGCCCAGGGTTTAATTCTTGATTTTGTTTTTGCTTCATAATAAGAAAAATTTATCCATGGTACTTTGGATAGAGCATATGGTGATGTGACTCTCTGACTCAATAGCTTGTAGTGGCTCAAATATGGCAATACTGTGATAAAATTGGATAAGATAATCTTTTAAGGGGGAGCAGACATCATATTGGTGGCTTCAAGAATAATTGCATCATGGATAACATTCTATTTTGAGTTGTATTCAGGAGCAATCATTTTTATGTCTAGATATTGTTGCTCTTTTTTCAGTTTAACCATAACAGCAAGAGTGTTCTGGGCCTCTGCTTTAATGCTCATCAAGATAACAAGACCTAGGTAGACAATTAATTGAAGCCTCTGTCCTGTAAACTAGTGAGATAACTCAAATAACTTATTGTAGAGAGCACTAATTGTATTTTCTTCAAGGTGATTTCAAAGATTTTTTATAGTGAGATGTATATTAATCTCATTAAAGCACCAGGAAGCCCCAAAGTCTCCCAATATGCTCACTGTCCAGGGCACAAGAACAGATGAACTAGAATAAGGGTCACTGATTTTTTCTTTAAAACAGTCTATTAGGTTGATATTGTGTATTCAGTTGAGAAAAAGGATTGTATTTTTTCTTGTCCTCTCTCCATTTTGGGTATATATTGGTATGGAATTTCTTGAAAAAAGACCCAGATAAGCAGGAAAAATGGTACAACACACCATCTCAAAAACGCCATCTTGAAATATGCCATCTTGAATTTATTTTGAGATGGCTTTTTTACGTTAGTGGTTTTGAATAACAAAGAAAATAAAATAAATAATAAAATGGTTAAAATTCACTTATAGTTTTATAATGTGGCATCTCAAAAGTATGCCATCTCAATTATGTTGTTTTGAGTCGATTTAATTAAATTTTATTTTGCTAACTTTATTTACTTATGAAATCACTTAGTGTGAGGCGTGTTTATGCCATCTCAATTTACAATATTTATCTCAAACTAAAATAGGCTTATTCCTGCACTAAAATAAAGCCTTCTGTATACAATCAGAAAATGTTCCTATAGTATTAATCCAAGACACTTATGATATGAACAGCCTTAAACAACACCATTATAGTAGTACTACTAGTGGTTTTCATTGCTGGGTAAAAAAATCAGTTTTTTTATATGTAATTTATAACTTTATTATACATGGATATGTTAATAAGGGTTCTCTTAATAAAAAAATTTAATAGTGATTTTAATATGGGAGGGGGTGATTACGCCATTTCAATTTACATCACTTCAAATTCCACTGGGCTTCATATCACCCAATCAATTCAATGCACACAATAGATTGGGGAAAATAAGGGAAATTACATATGACGCCAGGCTACACTATATCAATTCCCCCACCACAATTCTTGCTTTCCACTTTTCAAAAGTACAACTTGACGTTAAAATTCATATTAATAAAAAATGTAAGAAAACATGTAAAAATTTGCAGATATATTTTTTTCCTCCTCTAAACAACTGGGCACTTTTTAACTCTGGTTGTATAAGGTAGATTTTGTTAAATTCAAGGTTTACTTTGTGACCCAGTTGAGGTAGCTAAACTGTAAACTTCTTAATTTAATATAAAAATGGTCAAAAACACTATGTTTTTGAGGTACATCACCTCAATTATGTCACTTCAAAAGTACCATTTTGACTTCAAGTTTTCAGTCAAAACTCAAAGTTTTGCATACTTACGTTACTAATAAAAAATTATTTTTACAAAATAAAAAACATTGAAATTTTGATAGTATATATTTTTAGACTTTCTATACAAATTATATGTAAAAATATTTACTTTTTTATTATAAATGTACCAATTTTTATCTTTGAAAGCTTCCCCCAAAATGCCCATATTTGATACTAATTTACTTTTAGATGCCTCCCAAGTCCAACCCCAAAGTTGCGCCCAAGGCCTCAAAGGTCAAGGCCAACCCCCTAAGACTAAAAAAGCCAAAACTATCCCCAAGAAGCAGCCTTCTAAAGCTAAAGATCCTCCCAAGACCCCAACACCATCACCTGAACCAGAAGAAACCAGCCCTCCCCCTCCTCATTCTCCCTTTATATACTCCTCCTCTGATCCCCAAGAGAAACTGTTTGATTTCAATTGCCAATCTGATCTCACATCTGAGAATGAAGAGGAGCAGGAGCAGGAACCTGATCCTGGTGCTCCTGTGGATGATCAAATTGAGTACTGGGATGTTAACACTTTCCACAATTTTTGCAACAAGAATGGCGCCTTTGCTGTATCTACCACATTCCCTGCAAGCTATACTATTATGTCCAAAAAGTGAGATGTTGGCTTTGTTTACAAGGGCTACAGCTTCAACTGTAATAAAAAACCCCATCTTTCAACATCATTTTAAATGTGATACCTTTAGCTTCCCTGCAAGACTCATCACTTATGGGTTTACTAAGTTTAAAGTATTAACTGTAGGCCATAACTCCAGTGAGTCACTTAATCCCCTATACCAACTCATCAGCTGGTTTCTTTGTCAATTAATGCCCATCCCAGGGACAAAACCTCCACTGAGGTTGTGACAATGCCCTCAGCAACCTCAATGACTCCCAACTTGTCTCTGTTGGTGATGCCTCAAAATTACAGAGATATCTCACTGATCAGAGGTATACTCTGAGCACTGAAGGTGTCAGTGCAACCACCATTAATCAATTGATCTTGACTGAGGAACAAAAACTATCTTGTAATGAGGAGCAATTCCTTCTTCATGATGACATCCCAAACACACAAGAGCATATCATCTGGTTTGTCACCTCTCATAATTTACACAACCTCTTCAAGTGCAAGACCTGTCATATAAATGGTACTTCTTCCACCATCCCAAAGCTTTTCAGCCAGCTTTGGAACATTCATGGGCAGGTGGAAAATCTAGTTATTCCCCTTGTTTTATACTTCCTCCCAAATAAGAAACAGGACAAATATGTCTTTGCTCTTAAAATTTTCAAGAACAAGTTAGACAAGGTCATCCCTACCTTGGAAGAAGAGCCAAAGGAGACCAGAGGGAGTAAAAAGAAGGCCCATTCACAGGAAGAGGAAGCCACCCCAAACAAGAAGAAACCAAAAAGCCTGCCCTATCATGAATATCTGGTAGTCAATTTTGAGCAGGCTCAGCACAATGCTTTTATCATAGTCTTTAAGAGCTCCCACCAGGGATGCTATTTTCATTTCTGCCATTGTTGCAATCTTGGCAATGGAACAATAGTTTCTGTATTTTCTTAACTCAATTACAACCTATGTCTTACTAAAGACTAAGCTAGAATAATTTATCTGACTAGTGCATATAGTAAAAGTGTAGTTAATGTAATATCAATCCTTTATTTAATAATACAAGGGAAGAGTTATATAGGGGATTTGTGATTAATCTTATTCCACTGATCCTATGATCAGACTTCACCTCATATTATATTAGCTCTCAGCCCATCAAAAGATATGATTGTTTGATGGGCTAATTAACACTCTGAGAATATGACCTGTTAGTCAATCAGACCAGTTGTACATATGAACTGCAGGGCAATTCTATCCTTTGCACTAGAGTCTAATTGATGAGATGTGTTGACATCAGTAATGGCTAGTTTACATTAACCACATTACAACATCTAGTATCTCTGCCAGTCCCTAGAGATGCTCAGATCTGCATGAGCTCATTAATGCACAAGGGACCAAAGAGGCTAATGGCGTCTTCAACTGCTTTTCTGCCATTGCCCTAGTTAGAAATGAGAAGATAATTGCCTTCTATGATGCCCTCCTCTGCCACCCCTATAATATTGCAACCAGGCAACCTTTACTCCGTTCATTGAGTATTTTGAAACTCAATGGGTTGGTATCTTTCAGGGAGCACGCTACATCCAAAAAGGCAGTGACTCAATCCAGTGGAACTTCTTCAAGGTAAAAGATAGCCTGATTAATAACACCTCTTCCCTTGAAGGGTGTCATAGCCAATTTTCCACAATAGTCTGGGTTAAGAAGCCCAAATTCAACAAGATCCTCATCCATTTAAACCCCCAGCAGGCCATCTCTTCCTGGCTCTTTAAGTCTGGCATGAAGACCAAGGGAAATCCCCCTAGCAGACCAAGCTAATGAAAATTCACACTGAGATCAGCAAGGTGGTACTTGCCTATCATCCTAAGGGTAAAAAGCTTGAGCATTTTCAAGCTATCTCTGTTGCTCTTTCAACCAATGTTTGAGCCTATGTGCAATAAACTCTTCTATTTGTTATAAAATTTCTCTTTAAGTGTTTTTTTTAGCTTTTCTTTAGTATTTGGGGTTATTGTATAATTATTCTAAAGTATAGATTATAGTTATAGTAGATAAAACTGGTTGTTTTTGAGTATATTATGACTTTTGGGCTTTAAGTAGCCTTGCTGCTTTTAATTGACCTCCCTTTTTTATTGCAGATTTAAACCCCTAAGTCTTTTCAAGCCTAGTGATGTTTTTTAGTTATTTAGTGGGTAAGTTTATCTAATATCTCACAGATTACTCCTGTCTTCAGAACCAGTTGATGCCCAATGTGTAGAAAATAGTTAATGTAGAAAGTCTATGTTACATGTGTCTTTAAAAATTGCCTCACTATACCTTCATGTTCACCTAAATAAAATTTATTATAGTTAATATTTGGGTTTTACCTTCTTCTGTATCATCTGGTTTCCCCCTTAACAGGCGCAGCCTCTCTGGGCTTATTAGAGTTGTTTTGTTGGCCATCTTTTATTTATTTTGATCTTTTTTAGTTTTTAATTGACCAAGCATCTCTGGGTCTTTTGCTCAGACCTCTGCTGTTGCAAGCCCCTGTGGCTTGAACTGTAGGTCTGCAAGTACTTTTTTCTGAATGTTTAGGAGTCTGGCTTAAAGGGTTTCTTTTGTGCTTGTTACATTATCTTTTAGCGCTTTAGTTTAAGTTTTTTAATTTATCTCCTTCTAGGGCCACCTTCTTAAGCTTGTACTTCAACTTTTTATTAGCTTCCTTAATATTGGCAACTACTGTGTTGAGCTCCTTGATCTATGCTTCTAATTCTGCCATGATGTTTTTATATCATTTAGCCCTTTTCATACTAATAAAAACATAAAAATATACCTGTATGGCATTTAAATTTAATAAGGTATAAAAATAAAAAAATAAAAAATATAATAATTTAATTTTTATTAGATGTGAATAAAAAGTATTGAAAGTAAATTCATATTCCACATAGTGTCTGTATATATGATATCAGTACAGGTTCTCCAAATAATGCATGTTTTTTCAAGTGCAAAATAATTTTTTCTTATTTTAATATACTACAGTAGTTTTAAAATATATGGCAACAAACAAAATGACCTCAGATTTAAACAAAATAAATTCAGATTTAAGCAAAATTGAGATGAACCCAAATATATTGTAAATTAATATTAATTTATTTATTTTTAATTTTGTTTAATTCTGAGTTCATTTTGTTTAAATCTGGATTGTTTTTGCTTGTTGTCATAGTTTTTAAAACTACTATAACTATGTGCCAGAACAAGCATTCAGAGAAAAATTTATTCACTTTCAGTGGCTATATGTAGACAATAGCAGTTTTGGGCCAGTGTAAATCCATTTTCTCTGAAGATTGTATGTTTTGTCCTAATGTAATGTGTTGTGATTCTAGTATTATATGGAATTTGAATATGGCCAGAATTTACTTGGTATATTAGTCATTTTTAGTGGTGCTGTGACTTAAATCCAATCAAGATAAAATTTCATAACATAACATCAATTTATATTTCTTAGTTAAATTCAACTTTAATCCAAAGGTGTGTATTCTTATAGGGTAAGATGTGAATCTGCCTATTTGCTTCTTTATACAATATAAACATATATATTTTGTCTTATTATTTTTTCTTATTTTACTTCCAATATATTTATTGCAATGAAAAAGTCTTATGTATTTCAGAATGAGTATATGTGATGGAGTGAATTATACATTTATTATACTATTTTAATTTACGTTTATATATAATAAATTTGATCTTCGTGTATTTCTACAATAAAATGAATTTAATAAACTACAAGTACAGAGAGTAATCCAATAAGAATTTGTTTTTTCCCTTGTCTTTAAAAGTTGACTTGGATATGACACCCCTCTATTATTGCACCCAGTTTAGCTTAGTAAATTAAGCCTGTTGGCAAAAAACTGTCTGTGTTTGCTAATTGACACACCAACCTGCTGTCAATCCAGCACCAGAAAAGCTAGTGATTGGGTGCTAGATTGAACACAGGTCAGCTTGCCAATGGTCCAACAAAGACAGATTTATTTACCAACAAGTTTAATTGCTAAGTTAAACTGGGAAGAATAACAGAGGCATGTCTTGTCCAAGTCAATTGTCAAAAACACGAGAAAATAAATTCAACTATTATTAGCTGGTCTTTTTTTACTTGTAGTTTCTTAAATTCACATGATTGTAGCACTACACAAATTATAACTTTATAACATTTATAAATATTAAATCAGATGAATTAAAATTGGGTCATCATTAAAATATA
>QTSX02000571.1:0-10097 GCA_014839935.2 Entomophthora muscae
CAAGCTTCAGCGTCAGAGGCTTGTAGTCTTGACTGAAGAGAGCAAAACTTCTGGTTGTATTTGCCAAGTGGAAGCAAACCTTGTGTGAGACCTGCAAATTGAGAAGCGGAGGGAGTGGACAACTCCTTGTCTTCTCCAGAGAAGGATAGGAGTGAATCAACAAAAAGATCATAGTTCTGGAGGATACCTGGGTTGTGTATTGAGTGAGAGCTAAACCAATCTCTATAGTGACTGTTGTGCTTCTCCGCAAGATATAGGACCTTCTGGGAGTTGGTGAAGAACTCAGACCCGTAAGCAGTAAAGTGGGCCTGTGCATAAGCTAAAGTGTTAAAAATACTAGGGGATGGTGAACTATGAGCTAAGGTATTTAAAACTACTGTTTGTTTGGTGTAGGTAGTAGGGGTATGCCCCTTCTTATTACAAAAAACCTTATCATATAACCAATCAAGTAAGAAAACTACTAGAGATAACAACGTTACAATAATTATAGAGATAAATAAGGCTAAAAAGATGATAGAAGAGATAGAAAAAGTATTGCCTGGGTCAATCCCATGGCAAGCCAAAATAATGTAAGGTCTTGCCCATAATGGCGCAAGGTTATAAACTAGAGCGTGCAAGGCATTAGGATTCAAATTTAAAAGATATAAAAATGTAGAAACTGTCTGTAAAATAATTTTACAGAACCCTGCTAAAAACCTATATTGAGTTACAAAAGGAGTAATTGAGTGTAAGAACCCTAAGCAAAGAAGATAAAATAAAGTATTTAATAGTGAACAATTTGTAACTAAGGGAATGTCAATATTAGGATATTCTCCATCAGCAAATTGGTACATTAACTATTGAAAGATTCCTTAAGGGAAAATAATGGATACAACAAGCCTAAGGCTTGTTGTTTTACAAGTTTCATTTGTTTTAAGGAAAGAAAAGTCTAAACTTTAGAATGAAACTAATAAAAATGTATAAATTTCTAGAAGTTAAGATCTCAAAGTTTAAAATTAGATAAAAGATTAAAGGGAAGAAATCACTTAGAATTTTGGCTTAAAGGCTACTCTTCAAAAGCTCTTTATTTATAAAAAAGCCTTTTCTGTTGACAATTGATAGACGAGAAGGAAGCAGCCAAGAAGAGGAGCAACTGGAGAAGTTTGGAGTCAACCAGAAACAAAAAAGAGGAAACAGAAGCCAGTACTGTACGCAGATCAGCAACATAAAACTAGGGGAGCGGCAACAACATAAGCAGGAGTTTCAAAAGGTAAGATATAGGGGAAAATATTCTAACTTTAAAGTAGAAATATATGTGAAATAAGAATTGGGAAGACAGAGTGACAACAACAACAATTTGATTGCAAATGGCATAAAACAAAGATAAACTAACTTAAAGTACTAAATTATTAACAATTTAACTTAAACTTTCAAATATTAATAAATAAAAGAAAGATTAAGAAAAACTGAAAAATAACTAAAGTATCTTAAAAAGCCTGCCCTTCTGGGCAGGGCATGACACTAACGCTACAAAAAATACGCCTCAAAGCTAAAATAGCAGAAACAAAAAGGGTCAAAACACAAAAGGGAACCTCTACAGAGGAACCACTCCCCATCAACTCCCCTGTCTGGGTCCTGCCTGGAAACAGGAAGGAGCTAGAATCAGTACACAGGGGACCAGAAAGATTCATCAAATACTGACCAGACAGAAACACCTACCTGGTTAAGTTCCAGGGCGCCAAAGAGCCCATCACCAAGAAGTATCACTGGTCCCGCCTCCGCCTTAGAAAAGGAGAACACTCAACCCGGTTGTTACCAACTAGCAAACAACTCCAGGAACATCAGACGGCAGCTGTCAAGATAAAGCCCCCTCCTGATGTACCAGAGTAACCCCTTAAGGGAGGGGTGTGTCAAGGATCTGAATGTATAAGTATTCTGGCTACCGCCATCTTGCTTAACATCCAGTCATTGCCCAATTTGATGCCTTTCCAATATACTGTTTGAAATACCAGAAATGGCAAAAAACCAATATCACATTACTGTCCAGGTATCCAGCAACTCAAACCCATCCTGCACATGACCAACCCCTAGGCTCAATCTAACTAAAATCTCTGCCACAGCTAAAGCTATTTAAGTCTAAAGTATTATCCAATAAAACTTACTTCTTCTCTTCTTAATTTCATATTTGAAGCTTCCCCAAAGGCGCTCCTTATCAGTAGGCTCTTTCTGTCTGGCCTGCAATCCATTCAATTCCAGAAAATGACATGCCAGCTATCCAGGGTTGATTTTCTGACATACAAGAATTATTTAATGAAGCATTTGTTAGGTTTAGTGTCAATAAAGGCCTTCACTTAGTGCTTGCCTCTTAGTACATCTATTGTCACTTGAATAAACTTATAAGATTAAACAAATTTGTTTATTTGTGCCAAAGATATAGAGGGGTGTTTTTCTTTGTGCATTCTCTGGTAAAATGTCCTACTTTGTGGCAGTAAAAGCACAATGTATCCTGATAACTATGTTACATTTCTTTGGATGACATTTATGATTGGTTTGAAGTAGCAGCTCTGGTGGCGCAAACAGTGGCATAGTTAGTGCCCTCCTGGTACAGAATTAATTATTTACACAGGAATAATATTTTTCTAGGCTCACCATGGGTGAATGATACTTTAATAAATCTCTGAGAGTGGGGGCCACTTTTTTTCTGAAGATGATAGAAACAAATTCATTTTCTAACTGAGTACAGGTCTTCAACTTTAAGAAATTGTTAGTGTACTCCTGGATGAAGCACTGGTCTTACTTGATTTGTAGCAGTTTGATCAGAGTGTAGTGTCTGATGTCCTGATGATTGCCTGTGATTATGTGTTCAATCTCAAACTTGAAGTAATCAAAGAAAAACTCAATGTCTTTGACAGCGGCTTTGCTGAACCAGTTTAATGTGTTTCCTGATATCATTGTAGTCATTCACAGAATTTTTTCTGTGTTGTTGAATTAGGTGTTAGTGTTGGCTTGTAAGTAGAGGCAGAGAACAGACATGCTGTTGTCATGAATGACATTTCAATACTTGTATTGAAAGCCCAGGAATCAAACCCCAGCCCTCAGAAAATACCTTGCATCAACCAGGTTAGACAGAAGCCCTCCAGACTGCCTGTTAGGCCAAACCCTGGGCAGCCAGAGATGCCTTTCCCCAACCAGGAGGAACAGTAACCTGCCAACCTGTCAAGTATCAAGACTGGAAGTTCAAAATCAACATTGGAACTCCCAGTATTAAACTCTGAACCTCCAAAGGCAAATTAAGTCACTCAGGAGGGACAAGGACTCGCCAACTCACTGATTTGCAAGCCCAAGTTGTTGAATTACTCTGAGACCCGCCAGATTCTTAAGGATGATTCCCCAAATAGTCACCGGATTGCTTTTAACCATGTGCCACCAAAGACCCAGACCTACGCAAAAGTTGTAGCTTGCCTAAAAGAGGTTAAAACAAGGCCTACTGCTAACCCTGCCAATGATCACTGGCTGCCGCCAGTCTTCAGTCCAGAATGGGTAATATAGTTTGACTTCTCTTGCAATATGGTGAACAGCAGCAGCAAAACAAAGTGTTGCCACTTCTGTTTACCAGAGCAAGCAAAACCAGGATCTGCTGCCCTTGAAACCAAAAGCCAAGATTCATGTCCTGTCAGTGATTTGTCTATGGGCCTAAAGTCTTCAAAAAGCAACGTAGCAAAATCATCTGATATAAGAACTCTGGCAGTATGGGGATGATCATATTGTCATTTTTGATAATAAAGTTTTATGAACCTTTGGTTTGAACAAATCCTACCTTATCTAGTTTAGTTATATTTTATCTCAACTCCAGCCAAGTAGACAACCAGGCAACTGCCCCCTCTAGTGACCAACCTTCTGACTCTTTTCAGGCACTATACTGTCCCCCTGGAGCACCCTTTGGACCTGTGCATTTTACCAAATACCTGCCCAGCCCCACCTACTTGGTGTTTAACTTGGAAAATATCCTCATTGCCAATCTCTTGGCAAGAAATAGATTGACCAAATACATAGGAGGTGAAGGAAAGTGGTATGAGGTGCCACCAAGATTGTTTAAAGACAATTATAAATATCTGCCTGCCTACTTTGTCCGCATGACTCCACTCTTAACCTTGCAACCTGACTGCCCAATGAAGCCCTTCACTGCTACTAAGACCACATCCCCTCAAATGTTTGGGGTACTCTACATTACTTTGACATGATTGCTGGACTCTATGGTGCCCAACTTTGGGCCCTGGTCTTTACTTGGTCGGTCTGTATCTTATATTATCAAGTTAGCACCCATCCTATGGTGGGCATTACCCACTGGCCCGGCAGTACCCCGTCCTGATTCACCTAATGCCTCTCCCTATGCCTGGCTTCCTAACAGCTGTGATGGGCTTCTTCCAGATTGGGCTTACATATCTGATGCATGTTCACTCTGGCTGTGATCTGGTTTATTATAACATTTTGCGCCTGTAATATAGCAGGTTTCTGAGGTTTGGTTTCTTGTGTGAGTTTTTTTTGGTTCTTTAGTGTTTGGGTTCTTGATTCAGGAAAAAAAAGAGCTGTAGTTGCTTTATGAGTGCAATAAGGAATTATCACAATAAAAAGTATGCAAGTTGCTTCAATATTTAACAACATTTTAAGGCTCAGGTTACTGTGATTGTAAAAAATTGACATGATGTTAGAAAACCAAATGTGAGGTGGAACAGCAACAGGTGCAGGCAGAGGGACCACTAGACCAGTGAGAAGCATCTATCATACTATTGGTACTAACTTAAAAATATATGAGAGAAAACAACCCAGCAAGGACCAGGTACTACTAAACGGGGCCATTGAGTTTATCAACTCTGTCAGCATAATGTACATTACACCAAAAAGTTAGTTGTATGTAGTCTCATTAGTGATCTTAAGATTTTGCAGATGGTTGAGCTGAGAGATGACAAAAAATGAGGACCAAATGAGCAGGCAGATAATTATATTTGTCCCTAAGGAGACAGGGCTGTACTGTGTACCAGTAGTCTTTTCTGAAAAAGTTTTGGGTTTACAAGATCTTTTTGGAAGGTTGGCAAGGAGGATGTTTTATAAGGTGAACTCAGAAAATATCAGGTTCAAATAATATTTGGTAAAGTGTATTAGATCAAAAGATGTACCATGAGAACAGAATAGTTTGGGTATGAGGTCTGTGGGATCTGCTGGTGTGATATCAGGGGTGACATGGCCTGCAAAAATTTTACAAAGATGAAGAAGAACAAGTATAATATAAGTCAAAAATTAGTTGAGCCAAATAATCATAACATCTTTATTATTTAAGATGACAATGAAGTCTAACTTTTACCTGACAATGTATAAGTATCATTCACCAGGCTTCATTTTTAGATCCAGATTCTGAAAACTCAGGTGGTAAGGCAGTTGAAACTTGAGAGTAGCAAGGTGGTATCAGGCACAGGCTGGTATTATTGGCTAGTGTTAAGAAATAGACAGCCAGATTTTTTGTTCATTGTCCTGATCAAGAGGGATGAGAGAGGACACCAGAAATTTTCTAAATTCAGGGGTTTGGAAATTTTCTTTAGAAATTTCATTGGTGTGTCAGAAAAATTCTTTATGTTGTTTGTTGAGATGGTTCACTACCGCTTCAGTGTAGCTTCTGGTACAGATTGGGACTTTTGCATGCAATTATTGGTTCTGGTTTCAAAGATTTTAATATAAGCTGGTTTTCATTCAAATAACTCTCATATTTGAGCCCAAAAAAACATGAATGGCTGGGCTGCAGAAGGCAGAAGCCAAGGTTTTATCCTTGTTCTGGGATTTTTTATAAATAATAGCAAAATAACATTTGTGGCAGTATGAAAATTCCCCTAGTTTTTCTTGACAAATATTTGTTTCTAGATAATCACAGGACTTTGTTTGTCACAATGTTGATCTATCTAAACCCTGGTAATATGAAATTTAAGATATTGATGATTTTTGGGACTACTTGTAGGCTTTTTAAAAATAATTACTTAGTACCCATTAAGAAAATCAAGATCCTGATTTCTTTCACTTAGGATAACTTTTATCCAAATAATCCAAAGACCATCAACCCTAGCACCAAACTCTCCAAGACTCTTTTATCAAAAATAAAAAATGTTATTGCCAACCAATTTATCACCAAAATAGAAATTCTTCAGATGAAAACACTTATCTCAGAAGAAGCCTGATATATCATGCCTGTTTTCTGCCTTGGTTTGCAAGGCAATACCCCTGATTACTCCAAAAATACAGAAAATTGTATGAAAGTAGTAATGATGCTATCAAAATATGCCCTGAACTAGTTTGGAAATGCTGCAACCAAGTTTCTCTCCTTGCCTGCTAATGTATCTTACAATACACATGGGGCGCTCAATGAGTTGCCCTAGGACAAATCTAAAGCATGAATCAATCTGATGGTGATGTCAAATTGCGGGCACTATCTTCTAATTAGGAGTGTTGCCAATTTGCCCTGCTGATCTCTGTGCAAGTTATTTCTTGGCTTCAAACCTTACATGGAACCTGCCACTATGTCACCCCCTGTAGACCTGTGGCTTCCCTATATGGTATATTAATTACAATATTACCCAATAAACTACATCTTATTCTATTTATTCTTGCTCTTTCTATTAGACTGTTGTCTTTCCAATCAAATACTGAACTCTCATTGGTTCAGTTGCAACAGTAGTAGCAGAAGTAGGTTCACAACCTACCTAAGAGGAAAATTCCCCCAAGAAAGGACAGAGTACAAGCTGTATGGCTAAACCCCCACCAATCGACCTTCCTTTCAATACCCAAGGGGGCATCACCAAAGGATACATTATCTACTAGGAACAATTGGTACTTACAAGCGTTTAAAATCACCTCTGCCTGGGGCAGCACAATGCAAGTGTCACACCGCCTCAATCAGATCTCTCCTAACGCATGTTAAATCTCCAGCTTGAGTCCTTTGCCAGCGGCGTGAAAGGGACTGGCATTGTTAGCTGGCTCTATTTCACAGAAACCCACCTCTGTATCTTCCAAGTGCCTGAACCTATGTGGGTTGTCACTGCATCTGGGCACCTTACAGGGGCTGCTGAAGTATGGTTTACCAACTGTGTTGCAACCAAGTTTCCCGAGTTGCCTGTCAATGTATCTTACAATATACAGGGGGCGTTCAATGAGCCTCCCCTTGACGTATCTAACAACATGGACCAATCTGATGACAATATCAAATTGCGGGAACTTTTTTCTAATTAGGAGCACTACCAATTTGACCTGCTGATCCCTGCACAAGTTATTCCTTGGCTTGAATCCTTACATGGAACAAGCCACTATACCACCTTCCTTGTGGCCATGTGGCTTTCCCCATATAGTATATTAATCACAATATTCTACAATAAACAATACCTTATTCTTATTATTCTGTCCTTTTTATTGGACTGTTGTCTTCCCCAATTCCAAATACTGAATCCTCATTGGTTCAGTTGCCAACAATTGGGCAAGCCAAGAACAGGAAGCCACCTGGTCAATATTTAGGAACACCGCCAGATCCTGTTACAGTGAAACCTTTTCATTCATTGTAATGGAAACCTTCCTCCTGGCCATCAAGCAAACAGGATCTGTTCCCAAATATCTCGCGGCTTGGCAACAGGCCCTTGCCGCCACCCCAGAGGCTGTCACCAATGGGAACGCCATATTGCTCACTCTTATTGCCAATGGGCTTAAGCCCCACATTTGCAAATGGGTTCCCATAGGGCATTGCACCTCTGTTGATGACTGTTATAAAGCCATCATGGAGGCCAACAACCAAGCCTCAATGGGGTTTCACAGATACAATGATATACATCCTCAATCTTGTCCCGCGCCTGGCAGCGCCCACAACCAAGTTGGCTGCTGCCAATTCTGTCAGCAGAAAAATAGAGCTAAGCGCTCTTGCAAGGGAGAGCTTCAGCTAGCTCAGATTGAGGACCCAGAAAAGGCCTGGGGTTGTAGATATGAGATGTTCTTTAGCCCTGCTTGACCCACACTCCCAATCTCTCCTCGCCAAAAACCCCTGCAAGTATAATGTGCACAATATTAAGACCTTAGACGTGTTCAAAGTCTACAGTGACAACCCCTTTCTCCAAGCCAGTCATTCTTAAAATAAAATAATCTGCTTGGCCTACTCCTTCTGTTTATGTGGGAACACCCACAAACTTTTGATAGACACTGAGACCAATCACACCGTGGTCAACCAGGAATTTGCAGACTCTCAACAACTAGATTGAGTACCTAGTCAATTCAAAGCAGTGTGCGTAGCTGAATCCTGCAGAGTAGTAATCACACATGAGACAATACCCTTCTCTGTGAAAATAAGGAACATTCAGGTTAAGCTCTCTGGGTTGATCATGGTGGGGCTCAGCCATGACTTTATTGCTAGCCTCAACTGGCTCCAACACAATCACCCATACATTGACTGGAATACCTCTGTGCTCACACTCAACAGAAATGGGGTGGGCTTTCAGATCTATCCTGTCAAGATGAGTAAACTGCTCCACAACACTGTGTTTGTCAGGCTCAAAAAGATCAGTACATATGATTTCAAGGGGGAAGCTGGACTTCAACCAGTGTTCAGTCAAAGTCATCTGCCCCAGACCCACTGCATCTTCTTCCTTGACCACCACACTCCCACCAGCACTTGTAGCATTTCTCAAGGAGCACAAGGACGTCTTCAGTAAAATGTTAGACCAGTTGCCCCTTTCAAGAGAAATACAACATGCTGTTCAGTTACAAGGGTTTCTTCCCAAGGCACACCCTCTTTATTGCTTGACGCCCAAAGAAGATGAGAATTTCCGTCAACAACTTGTGGGCGCGCTCAATAAGGGCTTTATCTGCTCCTTTCTCTCATCATATGTGGCTGTAGTCTTTTTTGTAGCTAAGAAAGATGGGTCCATTTGATTTGTAACTGACTACTGCACCCTAAATGAGGTGACAGTCAAGAACAAATACCTCTTACCGCTAATTGACAACCTATTTGACACACTTACAGGTGTGAAGGTCTTCAGTAAGATTTATCTCACCACAAGGTACAACCAGTTCCACATTGCAAAAGGGGCCAAGGCAAAAACTGCCTTCTGCATACACTACAGGTTGTTTGAGTGTCATTTCATGAACTTTGGAATGATCAATACTCTCTCCACTTTTGTCATGTTGATGAACAAAGCTTTTGAAGATCTAATTAGAAAATGTGTTATTGTGTACCTTGACAACATTATTGTCTTTAGTCAAGACCAAACCACACATCTCTAACACATTTGTGCTGTACTCAACACCCTTTGTAAACATCAGTTAAAGGCCAAGCCTTCTAAATGTGAATTTCTCTGTTCAGAGCTGCTATTCCTGGGGCACACCATCTCTGCCCAAGGGATAATGCCCAACCCTGCCAAGATTAAGGCAATCACAAGCATGCTACTCCCCACCAATGTGGGCCAGGTGCACACGTTCTTGGGCATGGTTGCCTATGTAAGGAAGTACATCTTCAATTGCAGAGAACTGATTGCACCTCTCATCAAGCTCCTAAACACCAAACAGTGCTTTCACTGGACACCTGCCAGAGACCAAGCCTTCAGGATGTTGAAGAAAAGCTTGCAACTGCACCTGTACTGCAATTCCCCGATTGGAACTGCCAGTACAAACCTGAGACTGATGCCTCTGACAGGGCCATAGGGGGCATGCTAAGGGTGAAAACTGACAAAGGTGTCTTTCTCCCTGTGGCCTAAAAATCCAGGAAGCTTATCAATTCAGAGCAACACTAGTCACACATTACAAAGAGTTATCAGCAATTGCGCACTGCATCAAGAAATGAGGCTGTTACCCGGAGGGTGTCATCTTTCCACCCCGTGTCCTAACAGGCCACAAGTCCCTTCAGTACTTCAACACTCAGTCACACCTAACGCAATGTCAAGCAGGCTGGGTTGAGCGCCTGTCCCCCTATCAGTTGTGCATTGAATACAAGCCTGGAAAGGGACTTTTCTGTTACAAAAATAACATGTTTGATGCCCCGGGCGGTACCCAAACCTGCTCCTAGCCACCAGGCGGGGCTAGCAGGCAGAGGAGATTTGCCTGCA
>QTSX02000572.1:0-10024 GCA_014839935.2 Entomophthora muscae
CAGCCCTGGTCCTGTTTTGTAAAAATTCTCCACCAGCCAATCAGATGACATGATTTTGTCACCTGACCATTCAAACCCAAACCCTATCCTTTAAGTCAAGCAAGGGGACCTTGGGTTCCATGCTTGCTTATTATTTTTATTTGGAATAAACATCTGTTTGTTATAACTTGTTTTAATTTTTGGGACTTTTAAGAGTCCTCTAGTTGAACAGTTAGTAAGATGCTTCTCTTTATTACCTTTATGTTGTTCCCATTGCACCTGACTGGTTTCTCTAAGCTATTAGAGTTAATGTCAGTGTATAGTTACTTACTTATGCTTGCTTTTAAAAGCTGCATTTTAAATTGAATTTCAAATTAAAAGCTAGTATAAAACTTACTTTAATCTTGATTTTGCTCTGTTTTAAACCCATTGTTGCTTTTACGGACAGTAAAGTCTCCTATGGCCATCCCCAAGTTGCCTCCAGGCTTAGAAGAAATAGTTCAATTTTGTCTCCTCCCATCTACCCTAGAAAATGCAAGATTTACTTCCTGAGCCATGAAAATCTCCCTTTAGGTTCTCAAATTTTTCAGAGATTCTGAAAACATTGTTCCCTGTACTCAAGTTTTTTTATGTTTTTCCTGGCCTGGTGTTAATTTTTGTATGGTATACTTTTCCATATCTTTGGAGATGCCTCTCTTTTTATACCCATCATGCAAGTGAGGACCCTTCTAGGCTCCTGTACCTGCTCAGTAATCTACCCGCCAGGGCTAATGACCTAATTCCCACTGGAGAGATCTTGATCAAAAGTCTTACCTGCAATGAAATCAACTTGTACTCCCCAGATCTTGGTATAATCAATCCTCCAGGTGTGAAAAATGCTGTGTCTTCCTCTTTTTCACTGGAAGAGATGACACCTGCCTCTCAGGAGCCACCTGTTGTCCTGGGGCACACACTTACATGTACTCCCTGGATGCTTACAAGCCTGGTATTTGTTGCAACTGAACCAATAATAGTTTATTATTTTATTGGGGAAGACAACAGTCTAATAGAAAGGACAAGAATAAGAATGAGATATTTATATTGAGGGATATCATAATTAATATACCATATAGAGAAGCCACAAGTCCACAGGGGGTGGCACAGTATCAGATTCAATATAAGGTTTGAGTTGTGGAATAACTTGCACAGTGATCAGTGTGTCAAATTGGCAGCACTCCTAATTAGGAGATAGTGCCCACAATTTGACATTGCCATCAGATTAATCCATGCTGTTAGTGTAAATTCACTGCCCCCTTTGGTTTTGGTTCACACCATTTTTCCTTGCTGCACCAAGAAAAGCCCCAAATTACCAGCCAAGCTGCTTAATTCCTTAGGGGATTTGGCGCACACTGTAGATGAGAAATTTGTACTAGTCTATCCTGAAGATCCTCTGGCTTTGGTTGCCCCCTGGGAAGAAACACTGATTAATTTGGATTACTTGTTGGCATGATTGTGGGGTTCCTGCCCACCAGTCCCAAAATGTGTCCTGGGTCATAGCCAGGGACTGGCTGGGAGAGGTTGTCATTCTCTAGTAAGGGATAATATATCTCAGAAATATGTATAGGGGTTTAAATAGGCTTTTATTCACTCTCAGAAGGAAGATCTCCTTAGAAACATTCTAGTATATGGCCCAGGGGGGTCAGGGAAACAATATGGGTTGTCAATAATTGGAGTCCTCCAACAATCTCTTGGGCTCCTGCACCTTTATCTTGGGCTTCTGCACCTTTAACTTGGTTGTCAGCTCCTTCTGTAGTCTTTGTAGCCTTTGTAATCCACTGTATGAGTCCCTCAAAAGCCTCAGATAGCTTCCCCTTTTATAGCTCCTTGTTTAAGTCCAAATTCCTTCTCAGAACTCTGGTTTTCCAAAGCTTAAACTATCCTGTTTTTCTTGTTCTATAATATATTAAACTTTAAAACTTACTTCAGCCAATGAAATCCCAAATTTTCTGCTTCTGCTCCTCATTTTTTAGGCTTTAACTCTTAAGTTAAAGCCCTTAAAACACTGATCAAATAGACTCTGGCTTGCAGCCAATCATACGCCTCAATTAAACTGTTTTGCCAAAAAGGTTTCCCCGGATGACCCATTCTTGATCCTGGTTCAAACCCAAAGCTGTCTTGCTCCAGGTAAACAACTGCTCCATGTTTTGAACAGTTTTGCCGTAATTTCCATCACGTTTCCCCAGCAAATCTTGAGCGCTTCCACATACATTTTACTTAGGCAAATTTTGACCCTTTGATTTTTCAACATTTCTGTGTTTCTCTGTGTTTATCTCAACGTCTTGCAACTTCAAACCTGCTTGCTGCCCGTCCTTTTGCCTTTCCTAGTTGTTCTTGGCAAAATTTGCTCTTTTGCCTTTACAATTTTTCTGTTCTTCTTCCAGCTTCTTTCTGGCCTGTTTCCTCTTTAATCTCTCTTTTAAAAATAACATATAGTTCTAACAAACTATAGGCTATTTTTTCTTCTCTTTCTTTTTATATAATTTTTAATCCTTTTTTAATCATAATCAGGCAGTATTTAATTATTCTTTAACTGCTTCTTTTTATCTATATTTCCTCTCAAAAGTCACTAAAATCAGCTCTTCCAGCCTCTGCATCCAGTCTGGCTAGTTCATCCTCTCAGCTCTTCAGTTTTTTAACACCAAATTCTGGTCCTTTGGCCATCCTGCATTATGATCAGCTAGTCCTGCATCATAATCTTCTTGACCTTCAACTTATCCTCAACCAGTTTCTCAACAAATCCTCACTAGGAACCTCCTTTGTTCCTTCTACACAATGAACCATATTGGTTCTAATCCTCACTATGATATTCCAGTCTCTCGACTAGTCTTCACTGTGATAATACAGTCTGTCTTACTAGTCTTCACTGTGGATCTGATACTATGAACTACTGTGGTTTCATTATCAGTCCCTGTTACTAATACCTCAGACTCAGGAAATAAGTCTATATGGCTACTGGATTTTGACTGGGCTCTCACAAGTGTCCTCTACTTAGGCCATTCAACCATAGACAATCCTCATGTCTGTGAAGTTATCTTTACTTACTCAGGTGATTAAGTCTGAGCTTTCAGGTGCAAAGTAACCAACTTTACTTCCCAGAGGCCTGATCATACCAAGTTCTGCAGCTGCTTCCCCGAGCAACCACCCTGGTAACACCCCTGAGCATATCCATGCCCCCCAATAGCAGCTTTAGGACCTCCCCAAAGCTCCCAAGGAAACACAGACAAGGACACCCTACCAGTCCGTAAGGTAAGGTGCTTTCTCACAGACCTCTTGTAAGCGCACAAGGGCACATAGAGCTATCTTAGCTCCTCCCATCCCTGTCAGCCCACGTTACCTGCCAGGGTCACATCATCAACCAGCCCTGGTAGCCCGCGTTACCCACCAGGGTGGTCTACTCCCCACTCCTAGCAGCCATCATTACCTGCTGGGTGGAGACACCTAACTAGCCCACAGCAGCCAAAGTTCCCTGCTGGGCTATCACATTCCTCACCCCTAGCAGCCATCATTCCCTGCTGGGTGAGAACAACTAACCAGCCCCTAGAAGCCAAAGTTCCCTGATGGGTTGGTTCATCATTTGCTTCTAGTAGTCCTTTGTTACCTACTAGGCAGGACTTACCTCTCCCTAGTAGCCAATGTTCCCTACTAGGCCTCTACCTGTCAAAAGCCACTAGACTTTCTCTTGGTCAACATTAGCCCTGCCTGCAAAATCACCCAACATGTGGACCATCACAATGATGTTGCCCACTTTTGAAAATAATCAGAAACAACTAATTAAGTGATGCCATATCAATGCTCAGAAAGTCAAATGAATCTCAAATGTCTGTTTTTTACCTCTAACCAATCAGATGAAACCTCAGAAATTATCATGAAACTTTCCAGTTCCCCTGGTTCTAATCAGCAAAAATTCTCCACCAGCCAACTGGATCCAAGTCATATGATCATGTGATTTATCTCCCTGCAACACACCCCTTTTAACATAGAAAGGGGAATTTCAGTCCCCTGATTGTCAATCTCTAGTTACATGAAATTTGGAACTTTGTTGCTACACAACTTTATTTGTTTTATTAGCGCTCTTTACTGGAGTGTCCCTTAATCTTTAACAAAGTGTTAGTCTTTTCTTTATCAAATCTTACCTTATTCTGGTCCCATCTAAACTTAGATGCCTTCTCAAAACCCCTAGGAGAATTTTTAGAACATGGTTGTTGTTTAAATCTACTTACACTTTTGAAAGTACTGTTCAAAACTAAAGCCCAAGTTAAAAATCAATATAAAACTTACTTTTACCTTGATAATTACTTATATTTGCCCAAGTTTGAACTTGCTTTTGCTTCTGGTAACACCCAAGCCATCTGAGACTGTCTTCAAGTCTTCCTTAAGATCCTTGCCTATTTCTTTGTGGTCTTTCTGGTGGTTACTCTACCTGCACTAAATTATATAATTTTAAGGCCCAAAATTTGCACCCATAGATCCCAAATTTATTGGAGATTGCAATTATGATTCTTGCTGTTCTAAAATTTATGGTGTTTTCCTTGCCCCCTTTTTGTTGCTTCTTTGGACTAATTCTCCTGATATATGGTCTTGTATCTCCTCTTTGTCTTGCCTTGTGAGTGACAATTCCTATAGTCTCCTGTACCTCCCTAGCAGCCTTGTTGTCTCTTGAGAGGCTCTAGTCAAGAGCCTGACCTGTGATGACTTGGACTTGCATTCTACTGATCACACCTCACTTTCTCCCCTAATTTAGGAGGTACCTGTGTCTTCTTCACTCAATCTGGAGAGTAATGAATTGGTGCCTCTCCAAGTGCCTATGATTCCAGTCCCCATTCCCACTTGTACGCCTTAGTTGCTCACCGGCTTAGTGCTGATGAGATTGAATGCATACTTTCCTCAATTGTTCCCTGTGTCCTCTCTTTGATCCCCTCTCAGAGCAGCTGTCCCGGTACTCCACTAGGAGGCATCCTGGTGGTTTATCTCACCAGGATGGGAGCCAAGCTTAGTTAGTTTAGACCCCCTCTCTCACAGTTTACCTGGACGCCACTACAAGAAAAACACTTCTGGTAGTTGAAAGAAAAAATGGTCACATCATCCATACTCTAATACCCTAACCAGGCAATAATCTAAAAACTTTAAGAAGATGATTTTGACTACACCATTGATGATATGCTTAGAATACAGAAAACAGACACATAGTTGGACACTGTTGCATTCCAGAATAAATCAGCCAAAACATAGTCTGTTTATGTTAAGGAAAATAATATGATTACCCAATTGCCCACTTGTTTTGTTGCATTTGCTATTCTATGCCTTTAAACTCAGATAATTTCACCTAAAAAGCAATATTTGAATTAAGAGTTAATTGTGCATAGAGCCCAGCCTTCACTTTCATGGCTAATAATATACCTATAGCATTTTAGAGCCACTTCCTTTCATTTGAAAAGCTGTCTGAAACAGGTTTTTTTCATACCCAGGTATTTTCCTATGCCACTTCTCCAGTGCCTTCATATGGCAAGTCCTTTTTTGGTGCCTATTTTCTTTGACAATAATTCCCCTGTTCCCACTATATAACCTTATAACAAGTCAAATAAAGAACCATTTTTTTCTTATTATCTTATATTTTTCTGTCTTTATCTAAGCTTTAACTATACCACAAAAGGTATAGTACCAACAAAAATAAGTAGTGTACTAACTATTTGTAGAGATCAAAATCCAGGCTTTATATTTTACAACAGACACTGCTGCATATGATTCAAGGAAACTATCATATAGCAAACAAAGATGCCTCATATATGATAAAGAGTTATTAGTAATTTTTTATTGTATAATGAAATGGCCCCACTAACAGGAAGATGTACAGATAGTGAAAGTGTTAAACAATCACAAATCATTACTGCTTTTAAAACACAACTGCACCTCTCAAGAAGACAAGATGAATGAATGGACCTTATCCAAAGGTACCTCATAATTATTGAGTATAAACCAGGAAAGGAGATATATAATTTTAGAGCAAGATGGAAAGTTATACTATTCAAAGCAAAACTATGTGGATATAATAAACACAGAGTTAATTGTTTGAGCAACAGTAAGCCAAATTGAAAGAAGGGCTTGACAATTTTGGAACTGTGGCCTGTGGAACATAAAATAGATGTTAAAATTGAAGTCAAGAAGATCATTTTTAGAGGAAAATTAGAATAGTAGTTTGAAGTTGAGGTAGCGTAAAACACAGGCCAAGGAACAGCAAAGGAGTCCAAAGCCAACTGGATCATTGCCCCAGCAAAGCAGTCAAAGATAGGAGCCAAGAGGCCTAAGTACACAAGAAGGAGGGTAATTTTCTTTTTATTTACAAGGTGAGTAAGATATCTAGAAACAAGTTTATAGAGGGAAATGGGGAAAGTCTTAAGGGAGTTCAAGATGGGGGGATTCCGTAGCTTCTGATTGGTTGACAAGAATATTTTCAGCAGTTAGTGGTTGTCATGCCCTGCCCCAAAGGGCAGGCTCTTTTAACTTTTCATATTATTATTTTTGATCAGTTTGATTTCCAGTATTTTAAATACTTGGAATTTTAAATTGAAAGTCAATATTTAAATATTTTGAGTCTGTTACCTTTGTTTTTTGGTGCTATTTGCATTTGAGTCATTGTCGTTGTTGTTTGCTCTGTCTTCTTTTATCAATTTCATATATATTTCTACTTTAAAGCCAGAATATTTTCACTATTATTACCTTTTGAAACTCCTGATTACGCTGTTGCTGCTCTCTCCCCAGCTTCAACTTGCTGATTGGCATATAGTACTGGCTTCTGTTTCCCCTTTTCTGGTTCTGGGTTCTCCAACTTCTCCAGTTGCTCCTCTTCTTGGCTGCTTCCTCCTGGCTATCAGTTCAAACCAAAAAGGCTTTTCTTTCTATAAATAAAGAGCTTTTGAAGAGTAGGCTTTAAGCCAAAATTATAAGTGATTTCTTCCCTTCAAACTTTTACAATTTTTTAACTTCAGATTTGTAATTTTAAGAATTTTGTTTTTTAAATTCATTTTTTAGTTTAGCTTTTCCTTAAATCCAAATGGAACTTGTAAAGAAACAAGCCTTAGGCTTGCTGTATCCATTTTTTCCCCTTAAGGAATCTTTCAATAGTTATCTGTATCAATTTGCCAATGGAGAATATCCTAATATTGATATTCCTTTAGTTACAAATTGTTCACTATTAAAAACTTTATTTTATCTTCTTTGATTAGGTTTTTACACTCTATTACTCTATTTGTGACACAATATAGGTTTTTAGCAGGTTTCTGTAAGATCATCTTACAGACAGTTCCTACGTTCTTATATCTTTTAAATTTGAATCCCAATGCTTTGCACGCTCTAGTCTATAACCTTGCACCATTATGGGCAAGACCTTACAGTGGTCCTGCGTTAAAATCTGAGTCAATGACGTCATAATTTGACAAATTCTGGCCACCAGCGGGTTGAGCGCTGCTATCACCAAATAACGTTTAACATGTAATTTTCTTGTCATAATTATTTGGGTAAAAATATGGAAAGTCCAGATTTTCCAGGGCTATTTGAGCGACCCCAGCTTTGACCCATTTTTTTGTCAATAACAGAATTTAAATTGTCTATTTCTCTTAAGGGTTTGGTGGTGGTTTTTTGCTGGTTTCTGGTCTTACAGCGGTGTACTATTCCCTCCATTTGGTTTTCTACTGTAACACATAAACAGATTTTGTTCTTGAGGTCTTTTTCTTGAACATCCATTGGAGTATCAGGCAAGAAGCCTTCTTGGAGATTACTCATTATTAATATAGGCCAATCAGGGTATTTTAAATTAGTGCAGGGTAGTTTTTTACAGTAAAACCTTGATAGATTGTCTGCTTTAAAAACATTTACAGCACAGTATTTTTACAGCCTGTTGAGTAAACAAAAGTGGTTCTATTCATAAATAATTGATTCAGTCACATAAAAAATCCAACTTTTTTATAATAATAGGAGATAATTTCAAAAAATATGTGCACTGATTGAAAAAATTTCAGACACAAAAAAATTATGTAGACTAAGAACAAATTAGTTATGATTCAACAAAAAATATTCAAATCACCAGAAAAAATTGATCTCATTCACAAAATAAAGCCACCATATTTACTATGGTTTTTGAGAACAAAATGAACTCAGTCACTAAAGTGAAAAGCTTGATCCAACAAAAAATCCTCATAGCAACTGAAACAGATAATGGAAATATTGAATATCAAAGAAAAGCAATCAATCTATAATAATGTTACTGGTACATCCTAATTAAGATATAAAAACTAGAGCAAAAGTGAAAATAAATTTTATGAGTGTTGTTGTAACTGTGCTGTTTTAGCAGAGTTACAAGGGGAAAAATATTTAGAAACTAGATAATATTCTTTATTGAGAGATAATATTATATAGTCATTGTGAATCATGAATAACAGGAACATAATAGTGTTAATCACACAATGGGATGGTGAAGGGGGTGGCCTGATCCTGGTAATGGGTCAAGCGCCAAAACAAGGTATCCAATGTAAGGGATCATCATTTGTTCATGTTATTGGATTTGGAAATTTGAGTCAACTTCCTAGTTTGGCTTCAAGTGACTGGATAATTGGATTGTGTGTCAGGAATCCAGTTATAGTTAGAGGCATTGGGCGGCTTGGGGTGTGGTGCGGCCGAGCTGGCGGGTAAGGCCCACTATAGAATGGGTGCTAACTTGATAATGTAAGATATGGATTGCCCGAGTAAGGACCAGGGTTCAGAGTTAGGGACCATGGAATCCACCATTCCTGTCAAAGTGATATAGAGTACTCCAAACAGTTGGGTGGACATAGTCTCTGCAGCAGTGGGGGTCTCAATTAGGCGGTTGGGTTGCGGGGTTAAGGGCAGAGTCATGGGAACAAAGTAGGCAGGAAGATAATTGTACTTGTCTTTGAACAATCTTGGCAGCCTTTTTTACCACTTTCCTTCATGTCCTATGTATTCAGTTTCTCTAGTCCTTGCCAGGGGGTTGGCAAGGAGTATGTTTTCCAAGTTGAACTTGGCATAGGCTGGGTTTGGAGGGTACTCAGTAAAGTGCACAGGTCCAAAGGGGGCTCCCAGGGGACGGTATAATGCCTGGGGCGGTTCAGCAGACTGGTCTCTTGAGGGGTCAGTTGCCTGGTTGTCTACTTGGCCAGAGTTAAGGTGGAAGATCACTAAGACTAGATAGGGTAAGATTTGTTCAAACCAAAGGTTCATAAAACTTTATTATCAAAAATTACAATGTGGTCATCACCACACTGCCAGCGTTCTTATACCATATGATTTTGCTTCTTCACTTTTTGAAGGCTTCAGGTCCATGGGCGTTTGCCAGTAGGGCATGGATCTTGGCTTAGGGTCTGGAGGGCATCAGGTTCTGGTTGGGTACGTTCTGTAAAATAGAAGTGGCAATGCTTAATTTTGCCGCTTTGGTTCACCATGTCACCTGAGCGGGCTAATTGCAATTATCTTTCTGGACTGGGGATTGGCAGCAGTTGATGCTTATTGGCAGGGCTAGTAGTGGACCTCGCCCAAGCCACAGCTTCTGCGTAGGTCTGGGCCCTAAGTGGCACCAGTTTGGCGGTTCTTGGCTTGACTGGTTCTGGGGAACAGAAGTGGCAGTGCTTTTTTTACCGCCGTTGTTCACCATGTCATCTGAGTTGGCCAATTGCAATACCTTTTCTGGACTGGAGACTGGCAACAGCTGGTGTTTGTTGGCAGGGCTAGTAGCAGGTCTTTTTCCAACCTCCTTTAGGCAGACCATATTTCCTGCGTAGGTATGAGTCTCTAGTGGCGCCGGTTTGGCAGAAATCTGGCAACCATTTGGGGAATCCTCAGTATTAGGCCAGCAGGTTGCGGGGCAACTTAACAATTTGAGTCTGTGACTTAACAGATTGGCGGGTCCTGGACTGTCCTGGGGGGTCCAATCCACCTTCAGGAGACTGGGGTTTGACTCTTGGGCTTTCAATACAAGTATTGAAATGTCATTCATGAC